>DWKA01002095.1:0-11182 GCA_018249155.1 Panoquina ocola ocola
CTTATTTACTTTATCGATGACATGAATATGCCAGAAGTAGACGGTTATGGGACGGTATCACCCCATACTATTATTCGTCAGCACCTCGACTATAACCATTGGTACGACCGAACCAAACTCACATTAAAAGATATTCATAATACTCAGTACGTGTCCTGCATGAACCCTACTTCAGGCAGTTTTACGATAAATCCGAGATTGCAGAGACATTTCTGTGTATTTGCTATTAGCTTTCCGAATAATGAGGCGCTGAATAATATCTATCATTCGATTCTGAGCCAACATTTAGCGAATCCTGAACTGAGGATTAATCCCCAAATTGGCAAGTTGTCACGTAAGTATCAACATCGAATATTTATAAGAAATATATGCAATTGTGTTCTGCTGTACTAACAATATGAATTTGTTTAATATGCGATATTTTTTTTTAGCAAATGTTGTATCAGCAGCGATTGCTTTACATAATAAAGTGTCACAAATTTTCTTACCTACTGCAATAAAATTCCACTATATATTCAATTTGAGAGACTTGTCCAATATATTTCAGGTAAGCAATAGCATTGTTTGTTTCATTTTAAAATTTACTTACCTACCTACCGTTATTAATCTGTGCTGAAATGATCGTAAATCTATATAAGAACTTTCAACTTTCCATGGGTAAGTAAGTAGTGGGTAAGTAAGTAGTAGTTCTTCAGTAATATATTTTATTGATAACGTTACTTTATTTTAGGGTTTCCTATTCAGTACAAACGAGTGTTTGGTTAATAATTCGGACATTATCAGGCTCTGGCTACACGAAACTCACAGGGTCTATGGTGACAAACTTACTGAGGATAAGGATATTGACGCATTCTTAAAAATGCAGATAGATTTGTGCAAGAAAAATTTTGAGGTACTTTAATTTATTGAAATTGGTATTGATGTAGTTTAAGTTTTAGTAAAACTAAACCAAGTGAATATTAAACAGGATATTGACGAAGGCGTTGTATTCGAGCGACCTAACATCTACTGTCATTTCGCTGGCGGTATCGGCGAACCCAAATATATGCCAATCACGACTTGGCAGCAGCTTAATAAATTACTGACTGAAGCTATGGCCAGCTACAATGATCTTATTGCAGCTATGAATTTAGTGCTGTTTGAAGATGCCATGATGCATATTTGCAGGTATGTTGGAATTGATATTACTGGTAAAGTGAATAAAGAATCGAAACAGGTTTTATTAAATCTTATTATCTTGGTTTAATTTTAGAATAAGTAGAATTCTGGAAAGTCCTAGAGGAAGTGCTCTGTTGGTTGGCGTAGGAGGATCCGGGAAGCAATCATTATCTAGATTAGCAGCTTTTATATCAAGCTTGGAAGTACAACAGATACAACTTAAGAAAGGTTATGGAGTGTCTGATCTTAAGGTAAACTTGGTATAATAAATTAAAATCAAATAATTGTAAATATAAAATGTTAAATGGTCTATTTTATTTTCAGCATGAACTGTCAGGCCTCTATATAAAAACTGGCTTGAAAAATGTCGGTATAATGTTCTTAATGACGGATGCGCAAGTAGCAAATGAACAATTTCTAGTACTTATCAATGATTTGTTAGCTTCCGGGGAAGTTGCTGATTTGTTCCCTGATGATGAAGTTGAAAATATCATAGCTGGTGTTAGGAATGAGGTAACAATGTCCATAAATATTTTTATATAAAATCCAATGTTTCAAGAATTATTGATTTTTATTGTTAATGTCAATTTTGTAGGTCAAAGGAGCTGGTTTACCAGATACAAGAGAAATCTGTTGGAAATTCTTCATTGATAGGGTCCGTAAACAATTAAAAGTTGTTTTGTGTTTTTCACCTGTGGGTTCTACGTTGAGAGTACGTTCACGAAAATTTCCAGCATTGATAAACTGTACTTCAATAAATTGGTTTCATGAATGGCCTCAAGAAGCCTTAGTGTCTGTGTCAATGAGATTCTTGGAAGGATTACATGTATTACCTGTGAGTATGAGTAGAAGATCACATAATATTCGATCAAATTTTTTTTGATTACAGTACCTACGTTTTTTTTGTAAACCCAGAATTATTACAGTAACTTTTTTCTCAGATTTCTCTAAGAGACTCAATATCAAGATTTATGGCGTATGTTCATACTTCAGTAAACACTATTTCAAAGGCGTACTTATCAAATGAGAGGAGATATAATTATACAACTCCTAAAAGTTATTTAGAACAAATAAGTTTATATGCGAAGTTAGTAAATAACAAAACTGATGAGCTTCGTGCAAAAATAACAAGGTATGAAATAATTTTAACATTTAGTTTTTGTAATTGTTGTCGTAATTGATTCATAACTTTGAAAAACGGAATATTCTTTACCCTAGATTAGAAAATGGCTTGGAGAAATTGCGTAGCACCGCTTCACAAGTTGACGAATTAAAAGTGAAATTAGCGATACAAGAAGTTGAATTGCAACAAAAAAATGAAGCTGCTGACAAGCTTATTGAAATGGTTGGCGTTGAAACAGCTAAAGTGCAAAGTGAAAAGGCATTAGGTACGTAAATTTTAAGAAACTCGAATCGATTCTGTACTAAATTTACACTATAAATCATACCATAACGATGTTTCGTTGTGGCGTGAAATAAGGACAAGAAAACAAACACACAACTTTCCCATTTATAATATTAGAATGGGTTGACATATTTATTTTGATAATTGTAGCTGACGAAGAAGAAGAAAAGGTAGCAGTTATTGCTGAAGAAGTATCTAAAAAGCAAAAAGATTGTGAAGAAGATCTTATTAAAGCCGAACCGGCCCTTGTAGCGGCTCAAGAAGCTTTAAATACTCTTAATAAAGCTAACCTTACTGAACTGAAATCGTTTGGTTCACCTCCTGGAGCCGTAACAAACGTTACAGCCGCTGTAATGGTTTTGCTGGCACCTGGTGGAAAAATACCAAAAGATAGAAGTTGGAAGGCCGCCAAGGTAAAGTTTAAAAGGTTCTTAGTGATAAATTTTCTTTACTGCTACTTTCTGTCACTTAAAATTGCAGTGAAACATTAAGTTATCGAATCTAAAAATAGCATAAATAGATTAATACAGATGTGTGTTGCTGTTGTTTGTGACACTGTTATATTTCACAGATGGTGATGGCAAAAGTCGATATGTTCTTAGAATCCCTTATCCATTATGACAAAGAAAACATTCACCCAGATGTTATCAAAGCCATTCAGCCTTACCTAAAGGATTCTGAATTTGAACCAGGTAATTTCATAATTTATAGTGTGACTGTGTTATTAAATGAAAAAAATATTGTATCATAGTCGATAAGTGTTAAATTGTTTGTTTCTTTTTTAGAATTTGTAAGGTCT
This sequence comes from Panoquina ocola ocola, assembly GCA_018249155.1. Classification (NCBI taxonomy): domain Eukaryota; kingdom Metazoa; phylum Arthropoda; class Insecta; order Lepidoptera; family Hesperiidae; genus Panoquina; species Panoquina ocola. Next base: position 3,363 of record DWKA01002095.1, read on the forward strand.
AAGTCAGCAGCTGCTGCTGGACTTTGCGCGTGGGTTATTAACATAATCAAGTTTTACGAAGTGTTCTGTGACGTGGAACCTAAACGAAAGGCTTTAGCTGCAGCCAATGCTGAACTAGCAGCGGCTACTGAAAAACTGAAATCTATCAAGTCTAAAGTTGCTGTGAGTATCTGTACAGTTGCAAAAGATATTGCTAATGTTAACGATATAATTATTTAATTTAATAATTATTATAATAATAACATATTTTAGTCCCTTGAGGAACAACTGGCAAGTTTAACAGCGGACTTTGAAAAGGCGACTTCAGAGAAATTGAAATGTCAGCAAGAGGCTGATGCTACAAATCGGACGATTCAATTAGCGAACCGATTGGTCAATGGATTGGCCAGTGAAAACGTGCGATGGGCTGAATCTGTTTCGAAGTAAGTAGATTAACTAAAACAATGTTATATTGATAGGTACTGATGTTGCAATGAATTTTAAAATGATGTTACAGCTTCATGCAACAGAGTACGACATTGCCAGGCGACGTTCTTTTGGTCTGCGCTTTTATATCATATGTGGGATGTTTTACTAAACTATATCGAATGGATTTACTGCATAAGAGCTGGTTAACATTTTTGAAAACATTAGAGGTAATTTCTCATACATTTTACTTTTTATAATAATAATATTTTGGCTTGGTCTTATTTATGTACGTGTATTAACATATGAAATTTTATCGTTCAATTCATTTTTAGCCGCCAATACCTATAACTGAAGGTCTGGATCCTCTATCGATGTTGACAGACGATACTACTATAGCAATGTGGCAAAACGAAGGATTGCCTTCAGACAGAATGAGTACTGAAAATGCTACCATACTGTCTAATTCTGACCGCTGGCCACTTATGATTGATCCCCAGGTTTTCTAACTTTGTGACCTTTAGGTTTTTAATAACATTATTCTGTTATCATACGATTAGATTCGATTTTAAAATATTTCAGTTGCAAGGAGTAAAGTGGATCAAACAAAAATATGGAGACAGTTTACGGGTTATCCGCTTAGGTCAAAAGGGATATTTGGACACCATTGAGAAAGCTATTATAAAAGGAGAAACTGTACTACTAGAGAATATTGGCGAAACGGTTGATCCAGTTCTGGATCCACTACTTGGACGTAACCTTATTAAGAAAGGAAGGTTAGTTTAATAAGCTTTTTAAGACCTTCATTAGATTTTTACATATTCATTCGGAAAAAATTATGTATAATATTGTTCCTCGTAGGGCCATAAAAATAGGCGATAAAGAAGTGGAATATAGTCCAAACTTCAGATTAATTTTACACACGAAACTAGCAAATCCTCATTACAAACCAGAAATGCAAGCCCAAACTACACTAGTAAACTTCACTGTGACTAGAGATGGCTTAGAGGATCAATTACTTGCGGAGGTAGTAAAAGCTGAAAGGCCTGATTTAGAAGAATTGAAAGCTGAATTGACGAAGCAGCAGAACGAATTCAAAATACAGTTGAAGAAACTGGAAGATGATTTGCTATCTCGTCTATCGTCGGCTGGAGAAAATATTTTAGGAGATACGGCATTAGTAGAAAATTTAGAGACTACTAAGAAAACAGCCGCTGATATCGAAAGAAAGGTATAGTAAATATTAAATAATATAAACTCACCGCATATCATTGGGATTCTCAGTGGTCAAAAAAAATCCATGCGCATTTCTGCAAATGAGTATTTTTACTGTTTGAGATACAGGACATAAAAACATAATACAATTATTATAACACAGACTTACAATTTAAATGTATTGCAGGTTGCAGAAGCAAAGGTTACGTCACGCGAGATAGATCTAGCCCGGGAGTTCTATCGCCCAGCCTCTGCCCGAGCCTCGCTACTGTATTTTATCTTGAATGACTTGAATACTATAAACCCTATATACCAGTTCTCTCTCAAGGTATTCACGACTAATAGGATTACTATTAGAAAGATAAATAGGTTTCTATTTTAATGAAAACCTGAAGACTTAAGTTTTAGTAACTCTTTGAACCATGCCCATAGCCAATTTTATGATTCTAGGCATTCAGTGTGGTATTTCAAAATGCGATATCCAAGGCAGAAGAAGCGGAAGAAGTAAGCCAAAGAATAAAGAATCTGATCGACTGCATCAGCTATTCCGTGTTTCAGTACACGTCCAGAGGGCTGTTTGAGTGCGACAAACTGATTTTTGCATCGCAGATGACTTTTCAGGTACTGTCGCGAACAATATACTGGGTTTTATCAAATTTCCCATTGAAATCAGTGTATTAAAAAACCAGTTAAATATTAGTTACAGAAAATTGCAAGGACTAAATAAAGTCAAAAGATTTTTGAAGTCACATTGAGAAAACATTAAAACTTGTTGAGCTTGTTTTTTTAAATTATAAGTATAAATAACCTAACCTAACAAAATATTTTATTATAAATTGGTTATAGCTGTAAATCAGTTCTGCTATAAAGATTTTATTATCTTTAGAATAAAAGGTCCTGTTGGTGACACCTTGAAATAACCTTAGCATGGCTTCTTTAGTGCATTCCAAACACGTGAATATTTATTTTTGATGTACTTAAGGCCTAAACATTTTATGATATTTACGATGTGCTTACCAGTTTTTAAATATAGTTATAATTTATCAAGGTAGTTTGGTCCTTTTAAAAAAATCGCATATGAAATTCAAACTAAATGAAATAAATAAAGAAATATAATTATGTAACACATAAGTAAATAGTAGTGACGTAACATAAATAACAGCTTGCTCAAAACATATTTTATCAGGTGCTCCTAATGAGTGAAGAAGTATCACCCGTAGAGTTGGACTTCTTTCTACGTTTTCCAATCAAGCCCCACGTGACCAGTCCAGTTGATTTTCTCTCCAATCAGAGCTGGGGAGGAATTTGTTCGTTAGCCAGTAAAGACGAATTCAGGAACCTTGACAGAGATATAGAAACTTCACCTAAGAGATGGAAAAAAATTGTTGAAATGGAGTGTCCTGAAAGAGAAAAATTTCCGCAGGTACTCATTGTAATTAACTACTTAATTATGATATTCTTTACGTTACTAATGAATTACGTTATAATATTTCTACAGGAATGGAAAAATAAAACTGCCTTACAAAGACTGTGTATGTTGAGAGCTTTAAGGCCAGACAGAATGACTTACGCAGTAGCGTAAGTATGAAAAACTATTAATTTTAATTTAATAATAACATACAATATTATTTATTGAACTTCCCTTTGTAGAGCTTACATAGAAGAGAAAATGGGTACAAAGTACGTAGAAAATCGGACAGTTGAGTTCAGCAAATCATTTGAAGAGACTAGTCCAACAACACCTATATTCTTCATCTTATCTCCTGGCGTCAATCCTTTGAAAGATGTGGAGGCGTTAGGAAAAGTAATGGGATTCACAGCTGACTGTGGAAACTTCCATAACGTGTCGTTGGGTCAAGGGCAGGAGTCTGTGGCGGAACAGGCAATGGATGAAGCTTTAGTCAAGGGACATTGGGTTGTCTTACAGGTATGTTTGTAATAACCGTCAGTCTTTTAGAGATGTAGGTTCATATAACGATCTTGACAGGCTTTCACATATCTTTCAGAAAATTAGCGACAATTCGTCGGTGTTCCCTTATGGCGTTTTATTTTTAGCTAGTTATAATTAACTTCTGATAGTATGTTAGTTTTTCGTTCTCAGTCATCTGTGTAGAAAACATCATTATTAAATTTATATTTGTTGCAGAATATTCATCTCGTTAAAAAATGGCTACCCAGTCTTGAGAAGAAGATGGAAAGTTTTGCCTCAGGCTGTCATAAGGATTTCCGTCTGTTCATGTCGGCTGAACCAGCTGCTACTGCAGGAGCGCACATCATTCCACAGGGAATATTGGAGTCTAGTATAAAGATCACTAACGAACCGCCTACTGGAATGCAGGTATACCTATTTAAAAATAACTCAATAAAATATAACAATTAGAGGAATAAAACAGTTGTCCAAGTATAGGATAATACTGCAGTTAAATTTGAAGTTTAGTAAGCTATCTAATTTAATTTGTTTCCAGGCAAATTTACACAAAGCCCTTGATAATTTTAATCAGGAAACCCTGGAAATGTGTGGCAAAGAAGCAGAATTCAAAGCGATACTATTCGCTCTTTGTTATTTCCATGCCGTTGTAGCGGAGAGGCGAAAATTTGGTCCTCAGGGCTGGAACAAAATATATCCTTTTAATGTTGGTTAGTATTCGTAACAAAACTTCCTGGTCATATTTTTGTACTAAAAAATGAATGGACAAACCACCAGTATAATCGGGATATTAGGAATCACCAGATTACATATCAACATCGTTTATAATGATTTGATGAGAAGAAAAACACAACTATGCTCGAAACATAAACCATTTCTGTTTTTAATCCATTTCATATATTATTTATTATCTTAAATTTATATTGCAGGGGATCTCACAATAAGCGTGTTCGTGCTATTTAATTATTTGGAAGCCAATTCTAAAGTTCCATGGGAGGATTTGAGATACCTATTTGGAGAGATCATGTACGGGGGACACATCACGGATGATTGGGACCGTCGTCTCTGTAACGCTTATCTAGAGGAGTTAATGCAGCCGGATTTGGTAAGATTTTTAATAGATATCGATTAAAATTTAATTAGATATAGACTAAAGATTAAAATACCTCCAAATTACACACACTATTAAAACACTTCAAAACAAAGATTCACATGTCCTAATTAGGACTGTAAAATTAAGACCCGGCTTTGCAGGTAGACTTTCTACTAACCAAACTGATAGGATGTTGTACAATCAAGGTCATTCAATTAAAATGATTTTTAGGTGGATGGTGAACTACACTTAGCACCAGGTTTCCAGGCACCTCCCAACACAGATTACTCCGGCTACCACCAATACATCGAAGATGCGATGCCAGCAGAATCACCGTATCTATACGGGTTACATCCGAACGCTGAGATAGGGTTTTTGACTACGACTTCGGAGAACTTATTTAGAACTATCTTCGAGATGCAACCCAGAGATGCACAGGCTTCCGGAGCGGCTACTGTGACTAGGGAGGATAAGGTTTGTACTGTGATCTTAGGTTCATAAATTATTGTGTTCTGTAGAATTTTTTGACCGTCTTTTTTACTTTTCTGAAACTATGTTCTTTTTAAATTATTTTTGTAATTTTACACGTTTCAATTGCAGCTTCGAATAGTCTGTAATAAACAGGTTTCATAAATTTGAGAATTTAATCAGATTGTATTGGAATATTAGGATTTTGCAATATTACTCACTGGAGAATATATTCGCAAACAAAACAATAAAAGTAATTTAATTTCTGATGTTAACTTATCAGGTGAAGCAAATGCTGGACGAAATAATGGAGAAGCTTCCAGAAGAGTTCAACATGGTAGAGATAATGGGGAAGGTGGAGGAGCGGACCCCGTACGTGATAGTGGCGTTCCAGGAGTGCGAGCGGATGAACCACTTGACTGGCGAGATGAAGCGCTCCTTGCGGGAACTGGATCTGGGCTTGAAGGTAATGTATAGGGACTTTAAGATTCTGTGTACTGTGTGTACACATATTAGATTGAGAAACAGATCTAGAAACACTAATGTGCTAAAAATTATTTTACATGCAGTGGTGGAAATATTTTTTAGTTCTATGAACAATAATTTATTATTGTCACCAGAAAAATTCTGAATACTTACCAAATTGTGAACTGTTGTTTCACTGTAAATCTATTGTCAAATTTATTACAATAGTGAAAATACATGACTCATAAATTTCTTTTCAGGGCGAGCTGACGATTACGTCAGATATGGAGGACTTAGAAAATGCTTTATTTTTGGATCAGGTGTGTCTTTAAACTTATTTAAGTAATTTTTGTGATCAATTGAATTTTGTGTATTTTGAAAAGTTTCTTCTCGAAACCCTCCCTATTAAAAATAAGAGCACTTGACTACCTATAATAGGTCCCTTGCTTCGATTCCCGACATTTATATTACAAATGTTACGGGTTTCCTTTCATGAGTCATGACATACTACAAGCGAAACAAGGAATTCTAGTATAAGATTCACAGTATGTTTTTACTTATGTATCTGAACTTTGTGTGAAGGTGCCAGCAATTTGGGGTAACAGGGCGTACCCGTCGTTGCTCGGCCTGTCCGCCTGGTTCGTCGACCTGTTACTGCGCCTTCGCGAGCTCGAGACTTGGGCTACTGATTTCGTGGTAAGCAAAACAGGCGTATATTATACTATGAATACAGTACTTTTCATTTTTAGCACAATTAATAACCTAGAAAATATTCAAAACAAAATTAAAAATCATTGGACACAGTTTATTAATCAACATGAGTTATTAGACCTAGTCATATTTTTAACGTATCAGCCAATCTACACTTCCTTGAAAATGTTCGATAACTTTACCTTATTGACTTAAGACGGCGGTTATGACACAATATTACAATATAGTTTAAGGTCATACCTGTTCAAGACTTGATGGCATTGTCGTACAGGGTTTGAGGGCACATCGTGGTCAGTGGTTATACATATATTACTTAATTATAGATCGTGAGGAAACCTGCCCACGTTTGAGTTCTCCATAATGTTCTTAAAGGTGTGTGAAGTCTGCCAATCCGCACTTCACTAGCTTGGTGGATTCCAGCAATGAGACAACTGTGGTTTTTATAATGATGCATGGTGGTTACAGCTGCCAGTGTCAGTGTGGCTGGCGGGGTTCTTCAACCCGCAGAGCCTGCTGACGGCCATCATGCAGAGCACGGCGCGCCGCTACGAGCTGCCGCTCGACAAGATGTGCCTGCAGTGTGACGTCACCAAGAAGATGAAGGAAGACTTCACGTGAGGGACACGATAATTATAAATTGCTAGTGTATTATTATTTTACCAATTCCGCGGGATTTCCGGGATAGAAAATATCCTATGTTTTAATTCAAGTTACCCTCTATGTGAGTGCGAAAGTTCATGAAAATCGGATCGACAGTTTTTGCGTGAAGGAGTAACAAACAAACATACAAATTTTCACATTTATAATATTAGTAGCATTTATCATGTCACAAAACTAATAACACAAAATAATTTACATTTTAATTTACTTTCGTTTATGAGATTGAAATATGTAAAGTAAATCACATTTTTAAGTTGTTTATATTGGTGTTTCCGGCTTTTAATGATCTAGCGATGTGCTAATCGCTTACATCTAGTTTAGTTCTCAGTCCACAAATATTTTTATGGGTTTATTGGCCTTCAAATTCTTTTTGAACAACTCATTAGTAAATAGTTTATAGGTTAATAACGATACACGATAAATTCAGGTCAAAATATCGATTTCAAAACATTTCAAATTCCAAAAAACATTGAAAGCGTGATTAAGGTTAATACACGTAACGCCATCTATTGCCAATTAATGGAGTTTTGTAAGGAACAAGTGTCGCCATCTGTTGTCAAGCGGAAATATTTTTCGAGCAGGATAGCAGACTCCCGGTCAGCGCCGCGAGATGGCGCCTATGTCCACGGGTTGCTGATGGAAGGCGCGCGCTGGGACATGCAGGCCGGTATCATTATGGACTCGCGGCTCAAGGACCTCTTCCCGCCTATGCCTGTCATCAATGTCCGGGTGAGGATTTATTTTGAACATATTTTAAGTCTTATGTATATTTAAAATAAGGTGTAGGTTAGTAAGTCAACAATAGGCTATTTGACAAGATTTTAAAATTCATTTTATATTATTTAGTAGAGGATAAGGAACTTATTTAAAGTATTT
>DWKA01002096.1:0-11182 GCA_018249155.1 Panoquina ocola ocola
CAATCCTATTGGTTAATATTTATCCGTTTCTCCGCTCCGCTGCCTCGCTCCGCTCCGGTTGACAGGCAGCCTTAAGATGAGTGCACATAAGTTTCCGTTTATCGTTGTACCGATCACATAACAACTTCCATGCAATTTCGTAATTACGACTTGATATTTCTAAGGACGCTATAACAGTCGCTGCAGCACCAGAAAGCGAACTCTTTAAATATTGATATTTATTAATGCTTGTTATGGATTCATTGTTATGAGTCATTGAAGTAAATGTGTCGTAAAACTCCAACCATTTTGTTATGTCACCTTCAAAATTCGGAATACTAATTTGAGGCAATTTACAATTAAAATTTAGCACTGTAGTGTTGGAACACGATCTTTGTGTATCACAATTTGCAATATCATAGCTTTCAATAATTTCCTGTGCCGCAGCGATTAATGCATTGATCCTACTTTAAAAAAGATCTTTTTAGAACACATTTTAAAACTGTTTTGCACCAAATAATAAGAAATGTTACTTTGTCTTAAGAATTTTGTCCCAGATTCAATTAAATTTCTTTATAACATTTTCTATGTTATTACACAAATACTTACTACATCAGCACAGGGAAAGCATAGGCCACCCCTGTCTCTTTTTTAAATAAGACGTCCCACAGTTTTAGAAGCATCTATAGGCATTCTATGCAGTCGCCACACTTAACAATTTCTGATAATTGTGAAACAACAAAACCTGCTATGTAAGCGATAATTTCTTTTGAATGTTCCGTGACACTGCTAGGATCCGCTAGGTAATCGTGATTATGTGGCACGTTTCCATTTTTTTCCACTTCTTCAATTTCCTCTATCAAAATTGAGTCTCTTATCCTGGGAATACTAAAATTTATTTTTTTGTCATATTTGTAAGTTTATCTATATTTTATAAAATTGTGCAGTTGCCAGTTGCATATGTTTAAGTACACCATGGACGACAGATCGTTTATATGCTGCCTTAAACTGATTTGGAGGATTATTTTTAAAGCCTCCCTTAGTTTGGATGGCAATAATAAAAGATTCTAGATGATCTTGGCACAATTTGTAGACGAGCAAGAAAATCGAATCTTAAAAAAATTTAGATTCGTTTTTGAAATAGTTTTATTATTATAGTATAAAATGAAAAATAATAGTAACTATTTAAAAAATGTATTAGAGTACATTTTCATCCAAGTGAAATTTTCGCAAACAGCCTTTTACACATAACGCAATCAATGAGAACATTTTATATTTGATTGTTTTCTCTCTTTTTTAGTAGAACAAAATTTACACCGTGTGTAGGTGCGTTGTGGCCCTGGGAAATAGATTCCTACACTTTGGAGGCGAACCTCGACCAGGACACCAAAATTCCCGCCTTTCTTATTTTTTTCAATAATTTGCCACTCCTTTTTTCTAGCAAAGTCACCAATTAGCGATCTAGCAAGCCGTAATCCGAATTCTCTATGGGAATAATCGCGTTGGGTGTGTTTAGTAAGGTAAATAATAATATATGAATTTATTATGACAGCATCAAGTTAGAAGAAAAAGACGCATCCAAAATTTACGCGATTTTCTGCCTGTGGGATAGGAGGAACGGATGTGATCGAAAATATGTACGTCACCCATATAATAAGTATAATGTCTTTTTTCGAACCATCTTTTTGTGTTCTCTTGATACTTTTGACGTCAGTTGGATAATGCGCTGATGTAAGAATTGTTACTTCCTTCATATCTAGCCACTTTATAGCTACCAATGGCTCATTTACCAAGCTGCAAAACACATTTTTAGATATTTTTTTCCTCTTATCGCTAGGTGTCTGTTTTATGAACATAGGTAAGCCTTTTCGAATTTTTCTTACAGTCCCAATTGAGTAGATGTCATTTGATAGATGCAGTTTGAAACTGTGACGTAGTTTATTTTTCTCCTCTTCAGAAGCATTTTCGTATGCTTCACACTCGTCGCAATCGATCTTTATTGAGTTTTAAAAATCCAATTATTAAATCTTGGTTGAAAATTCGTGAATTCACAATTCACAATAGGCTCGTTTTGTTATTTCTAGATTTCGGAATAATTTTTGTGTAATTCTACCACTGTCAAACACCCATCGATGAATTGTCTGCTAGTTCTAGCTCTGAGATAGTGACTATCAATCTTTGGAATTGATTCTATAGGATCCTTTACTGCTTTTATAACTTCAGGTTAGAATCTACATTGTTTTCCTTTTTTTTTCTCGTTGATCAGGTGGAATAATGCCATAATTTCGAACTTTGCTACCGACAATCTGCGTGAATACCCAGATTGTTAATCATAAAAGTTTGACAGACGCGGATCCCTTTATTCTCATTAAGCATTTCAAGTAATATGCTGTGTTTTCTTTTACGTCATACATTCTGTCAGTCTTTATGCGGCAGGAAGCACATTGCGTTATTGTACAAACGTTTAAAAAACCCCATTGTCTGATTTCCATTTATTATATTTCAGCAAGGAATATTCAGTAAATACAACAAGATACACTTAAAGGAAAAATACGTACAACTTTACTATTGATCGTGTCACATTTTCGATAATCAATAATCGCTATTTTAATTTAGTTTCTTCCTTATTATTGTTCATTTCCGGTTCCGAAATCTTTATACTAAAGTAATGTAGTCTGACTCTCAAATACAACACAATTATGGCTTTAATTAATAACAGCTCATGATTGTCTAGAGGAGATTGGTCATATAAATTTCCATTGCCTTTGGAAAAGTTCTTTTTAGAACACATTTTAAAACTGTTTTGTAGCAAATAATAAGAATTTTTACTTTGTGTTAAGAATGATGTCCCAGATTCAATTAAATGTCTTTTGAAAATTTTCTCTGTTATTGCACAAAATTAAATGCTTACTACATAGGGAAGCATAGGCTACCCCTGTCTTTTTTAAAAATAAGTAGCAGTTTTACCACGCTGAGCGGAGACTTTCACAATTAATTTTAATCTCTCTCACGCTTCCTTTAAAGTCTTAGCCTCGATACTGAGACCATCCATAAAAAGTACTAAAATACCCAGACTCAATAATTCTTTAAAATCTTCATTGATATAATTCTGAAAAACTGAGGGACTAACACATAAATCAAAAGGCATTTGTAAACATTCGCATTGCCTATTGAGTGTAACAAAGGCTGTATATTTAATACTACCTTCATCCATCCGTATATGAAAAACAACTTTTCAAGTCTATTACAGTAAAATATTCCCCCTCGGCTAATGCGTCTATTTGGTCCTCGATTAATGGAAAAAGTGAAAGCGATCTCAACTTGACTGAATTTATCATACGGAAATCTATACAAACTGTTAGGGACCCATATTTCTTTTTAACTACTCCCACGGGACTTGCATATTCTAAAAAAGAAAAACGAATGATCCCATTCGTCATCTACAACTTAATTAAATCGTTTACTTCTTCCCTTTCTTAAGAATCCATTTCATCCAGTTTCTTGTGAAACTACTGGATTATCTGTTTTCGAACTTATTTATGTCCGTATGTCCACGTCACGCGTATCTTCAGGCTTGTAATTTGCAATAATCTGTTGCATTTCTTCCCGATAATATTCTTCTTTAATGTGACATAAATCAACTTCTTTTGCTTCACCTATGACGTCAAGTTACGCAGACTGAAATGATCCAATACTTTCCTCGTCATCTAATCTGATAAACGTGAAAATCAGTACCCAGCAGGACAGGACGTTTAAGGCAGCCATTACAAGCTCAATCCAGATTGACTGTGTAACGTATCGAAAATCTGTCAATCAAATACATTACAACAGTCAAATCTGGATTGAGATCAATGATCACGATCAAGGATCGCAATCTAGATTGCGCGAGTAATGGCTGCCATAGAGTTCAACTTTGAAGCGTTTATTTTACAGGAAAATACTGCTTAATAAGCAAGCCTATCAAAAGTTAGCACGAACATGGAGATAAACGAAATTACCAAATATTTTTCTTTACGAAATCTCATGCATTGAAACCTTCAGCGGTATATCGTAGGCAACATGAAAATTGGAAGCGAAGCTCCAAATTGGAACGCGAGATTTAGCCGAGTGTGTAATAAATTTTATTGAAATTGTCTCGGCCTCGACTACGCATGCCTAAGACGCCTAAGTAACGCAAATGTTATTGCTAAATTATATCCGAAGTTATATTAAATTATTTGTAACAGAATATAGCTTAAATATTAAGTGTAGGTTGTAATTTAACTATCTAAACATTTATGAACAAAACCCGGAGGGTAAACTAATTATTTAACCATCTCTAGTATTTGGAAGCAAAAAAATTATATAAGATTTTTAATCCCGTCACTCCCGAAAAATAGCGGCTTCCACTCAGAACATTGTTACTTTACCAACCATTATTAGGTATATTTAAAACTTACCAAAACGGATTTAATTTTACGACATTTGGTTCACTAATTTGGGAAACTAGATACCGACAAATATAAAAATATTGTAACTCGTCGATTGAGCAAAACTAGTTGAAACAAAAATTTCCTTTTTCAAGTTGCTTTTTAACACGACGAACGACTGAGCGTGAAAACAGTAATTGAAGGCAAACTGCCATTTCCTTCTCCACAGATTGATCTATTTTCCCATTAACAGTGTACCATGTCGATTTGGAGGAAAACAAAGTAATTTATTGAAGCTCTTAAAGCGCACTCTTTTTCGAGCGTAATAGAAAATAAAGTAAGTGTATAAATATAAAGCATTTTTTGTATAAATAGCCAACTAACTAGGCATCGACTTACCTGATGGTATGTTGTGTCCCGCTCCTATGGACGTCAGTAACAATAGCATTGCCTATGCATTTCTGTTTTATTATGCCTATGAAGAAGTTATAGTCAAATCCACATTGATACCAACCACGGTACGGTCGTGGGCGGTATTTGAAAAACTAAATAAAATACCGTAATTTAGGCAGGTATTATATTTATATTTGCTTTCTAAATTAAAGTTTAAAATTCGATATTTAACGCTAATAATGAGCCCTTAAATTAACGAATAAGTATCTAGGTGTATGTAGGTATACTACTCTATCTTTATTATAAACACATGAGCCATGATAAAAAAAATTGCGTAGATACCATACAATTTGGCGATAATTTTATCTTTAAAATGTACTTAGCGAAATCTTCGATTTAGTAGAATGGGCAGAAGAGCGTTCGAAGTTAGGGATAATAGCACAATAGTCGAGGTTAGCTAAAACGTTCGCTCGTTCGTATTGTTGTGCTAATATTCAGAGCGGGCCGCTGTTCATCTCATGAATATTAACTGCCATTAATTGTTTCTTAGACAGACACTCACAGCTGAAAACAACCGTATAATTACAAGCACGACTCACACGTCACATTTTAGTTCGTATGGGATATTCATGAGAATTATTATCACGCTGTCAGTTTTGATTTCGTTTAGATCGTTTGAAACAATAACGAGCATCTTGTGAAGCATATAAAGCCACTGACCTTATTCCGTGCAGAAGTGCACGGTTCACAAACTAGATGAATACGTACCTGAAAACAAAATAAATACAATTAAATATTTAAATTTAGCTTCATAGTAAACTTGCACATATCTTCAAAATTATTAGTTAGTTGCAAATGATATGATTTTTTATGAAGCTATTAAGTTATAAGTTTCTTGGGCTATTATGAGTGAGATTTGACCTGTATCTCGGATGATAATATTATAGAAAAACAAAACCGTAAACTTCATGCAATTCCTCCGTACACGAAAATATACGCCATAAAAACCGAAAGGCTGGTAACTCTGCTCTTGTGTCAGATATCGTTGACATATAATTACATTGTATCTATTCTTCATTAGAAAAAAAAACATTAATTAGTATTAAGAAAAACATTTTCCGAATTTTCAGGATATCTTTACCTATTTCTAAACAAATGTTTAGAACACTTACGTCGTAACATGTCATCTAGTAAATGTATTGCTTGCCTATCCCTTAGCAAGCAAAGATATCGACCGTACGACGTCACATATACATAAGTAGTTTCGTTTGTGATCTCCACGATCCCTTCATTTCTATTCGGAACGCGAATTTTATCACCCACGAAAGCTATTTTATTTGATGAATAATAAGGATATCTGATGCTGGTTACTGTTTATACTTATTATATACAAAGAGAAGAATTAATATTTTTAATTAATTTTCCATAGCGATTCCTCGCTTTTCACCTTACAATTAACTTTCTGAGCCTCCTAAGTATCTACAAAAACAAATTCTATAACGATACGCCGTAAAAGAAAGACAAATAAATACACTTTTATATTTAGATAAATAATATTCGCACAGTACAGATTAGTATACATTACGCTTAAATTCACGATGAACTCATATGTCTTGCGATAAATCCCTAGATAATTAATCAATGTGTATTTATTTAATGATAACTAATTGTGACCACTAATTTAAAGACTATTTATATAGTGTTACGTAATTTAAGTTCATTTTTTTTCAATTTAAAAATATTTGTCTCTATTATTAAGGAAATTTCATTCAATGTCATTTCAATGTCCACTAAAGTTGTGAAATTTCTGAGGACATTAAAATTCAAATTTCCAGTCTGCTTATAATGTGTCTTCAGTTTAGGTCAAGAACCAAAGACGGGTCAAGGTAAAGCTCAGGTCAAGATTGAAATGGCTCTTTTTAAGTTAGTAATTTTCTGTTCAGGATGACATCCACAGTTACGATATCCTCAAATGAGATTAAAAACAAAAATATTGATGAGAAGAATAACATTTTTCTACAATTTAGCGTTTATTTATACTCAGATTGACCTATAGGGGTCCATAGCAACCATTGGCCATAATAAAATTATACTGTACAAATATTCGAACTACTTACGTAACTACCGACGTAATTACTTTACAGTTTAGACATTTGGGTTACAATAAGGGTATTGTGACCATTATGACAAGGGTGACCTGTAATGTCCTGTCCATACACTTCACACTGAACACAAATTCTGTAAATACAATACAATAAACTGCAACTTATTTTCCCAAAAAATCTTCCGTAACTTGTAACTTGTACAATAAAATTGGCCACGTGTACCTTCTTCCTGCATTGAATGAACATCTTCGCAAAGTAAATATCAAGTTTCCACAAGTAGAAACTTTGTACTATAAAGTCTATAAACTTGGCACTGTAACTAAGATACAAACTGTTAAACATTTTAAAACCCTTAGCTTTCCGTCGAAAAGTCCTAAATGTTAATAAAAGTTTTATAAAATGAATTCGATTTAGTCGTATACATTTTATGTCGTATAATCTTTTCAAATTCAAGGTGCATTTCCAAAATATTTTCAACCTCTCATGTACACAACTCAATTCCAAATCGCTTGGCTGCTTGAGCGTCTAGTTTTGTAAGAAATTTCAAAAACTTCTCTTTGGTCATTTTGTTATGCAATTTTAAAAATTATATTTATTTTGTAAAATATAGACAGTCCTATGTTTGTACTGTGGTTTTTAAAGGTTATCTTATCTTACCCACAAATCCATGAGTGTCTGCGTCGTGGTATTGATGCGAGGGTGAGGGCGAAGGGCGGCAGCGCGGCGGGAGGATCATCACCCTCATCCTGAGCCCCGCTCACGCGCACCTCGGGCACTCGAAGCTGGTGTCTCCCACTCATCACTACACTTGTCACTACCTATCTTCTCTTCTTACATAATATATTTCAACAATTCAACCTTCGCGCGCTTCGATTTCGATATTTCATTTATGGCTTTCTTAACTCTCATATTTTTAACTTTTAAAACTAGGATCAAATAAAAATTTTGATAGAAATAAAAGTTAAATATGTATGTTACTTTTTAATAATTTTTGTTGCCCAATGATCTTGAACTCTACATATTTAAAATTGTAAGCAAATAAGGTATTCTATTCTTTTTGTTTTGCATATGACTTGTAATGACTATGACTAATATAATTTGCACGCATAATTAAAAAATAAATGGAATGTGTTGTTGTGTACAAGCGGCAAAACTATATTATCATAATTTTATTTAAAGCGTATTAACGTTAGGTGAACATTCGTAGTTGTCGGCAAGATAATTTGGCAAATAATATTAGTGAAAATGTTTTAACCTTTAACTCAGTACAGAGAGTTATATTCTCAAGCAATTGTAGGTAGGTAGCTCTTAATCTTTCTATCCTCACTGACAATGGAGCTGAGAGGCTTTGTTATAGGAACGTGAGTGTCGTGACTTGCTATAGAGGAGCAGAATATGAATAGTATTAGCTTCAGAATAGATATATTTTAAGGTCCTCACGCTAGATCAGAAAGGCTTAAGGTTAGGAATATTTTTCTTACTCCAAGCACGCGTCGTCCCATCTCTTTATATTTTTAATCGGCTTAACTAATAAGTAGATTAGAAAAAATCTTCATATGCAGTTAGCGAAAGTCGTCAGGTCGACCTGAATTGAGCAATATCACAAGACATTTTTATTTTCAGACCGTTCGTTTTTTCAAAGCGACCTTCGTCGACATTCTACTAAAATTAAATTTTTCAGAGATTAATAGGAATTATAAAAATCCCAAAGGAAATATCCCAAATATTCAAAGGAATTATAAAAAGGAATAACATAATCCCGACAGTAAGTAGATATGCTGTGAAATGACAAAACTTCCAATAACTTAATTACTTACTTTACAAAAAACACATAAAAAAGTCGCGTCTTTAATTTATTAAAAATGGACGCGCGCGTTTCATGACGCTAATAAAATTAGCATGATGAAACCAATATGCCTGAGAGTTCTCCGTAATTTTCAACACTGTATGAGATACACCAGTGTACCGTGCCTGGATTTTTTCACTCTGTAGAAGGGAGACTAATCAAAAAAGATTTTTGACTAGCCTACCTAATTTAGACTGGATCTCATGTGGTTTACCAAATTTGATCCCAAGCCAGTTAATTTATTCAAGTGTGTATTGTAGTCATACGTGTTTACGGGTTAGACAATGGACACCTACGTCCTACAATATTATATTTAAAATAAAATCCTAACCATAAATTAAAATGTAGGTATTTTTAAGCATATAAGTAAAGTACATACTGAAACCTTTAACGGATACGTAATTTTGCTTTTAGTGAATTTATTCAAACGGTGACTTTCTTCTAAAATTTACCTATTTGACTAGTTATTTAAGCAGTGCACACCCTGGTACCCTTCTAGACGATCAACTTAGATAGCAAATTAATTCTAGTGGATTCTCCATTATTGTGTTGGTATGGTCTTAAATTCCCATTTGTTCTGTATAATACTCGTTAGTACTTACTTACAGATAAATAATAATTAATTAACAAGTGTGTCCAAAAATTTATAACATAAATAAGTACTAATATAAAAGTAACCGGAAATGAACAAAGTAGGTATACACACTACCTATACAGCTTTACTGGAATATTTTCGCATCTGTTGGCTTCTTGCCTAGTATGTGTAAGTATTTATGCCGCGATCAGGGTTGCCAGGTCAATTAGACAAAAATTAGGATTAAACATGTCTCAAAATGCTATCTTAGGTAGGTATGGAATTATAAGTAAGAATATAAGGTACACATAGGGTCGACGCAAGGGGTCCTCAAATTTTTAATAATTCACATTTTAGCACAGGAAAGGAAAGAGAAATAAAAATAATAACCACTGTTCATCTTAAAGCCAACCTTATAAGGTTTTATTACAAAAAATGTTTTCATAAGAAATTAAGCAATATACATATAAAAATTAAACTCTTAAGATAAAGAAAAAGTTCTAACTGAGCTTGCAAAATTCGACAAACATTGTAAGTTAAATCAAAATGGTTGAAGAGAAAACATGTCACAACCCTGTTCACGGCTCTGCCTTGAGGGCTAAACATCTTTTACGAGTACGTTATAGAGTCATAAAAGTAAATTGCCATTATTACTTATGTTGTCACCCGGTCTGCGTACCTTTGTGAAAGTAACGGATTGATTTCTGTTTTATAAATTCCAACTCGACGCCAATTTCCCTCAGGGCTACGGTGTGGCTGTAACATGGTACTTATTTTGTAAAAAGAAACAGAAATATGAAGTAGATCGCTAACAACGTATAGTAGATCTTTTAACGTGTTTTTTGTATCATTTGCCTTATAAGTTTCGTTGTCTTCTGCTAATAAGGCAACGAAATGAGACCTAATGTGTCATTTGTTAGGATTAAAAATATCACGGCTGTCCAGACTTGAAGGAAGAAAGTTTCCGAGATCTCATTATAACGCACGTAAATACGCCAAATCTATTACAACTTTTCATTTTAGGGACCATCATGGACCATACCTACTCCGTTTCTGATCTTTAAGGGTACAATTCAGATGGCATGGGCCCAAGGATGCAAATTGGTTATTTTGGCGTCGAGAGCGGAATTGCAAACACATAATTAATAAGAACTTTTGAAAATCATACGCGCAGGTGAATGAATCCATAAATTTAGAAATCTGAACACAAATAAGAAGCTTAAATTATCTGGGGAAAGTAAATAACGCCTTGTACACAAAAATAGCAACAGTCATTTTCTTACGTCTTTTGCTTACTACTGAATTTTAAGACGAATTCTTTGTTCGAGACGATTAAAACGACAATATGCACGTAAACACAACAATAAATTAATTCCAATAAAATATGAAACACGAAGCTATCGATGACCTTAACCTAACAATACCTTATTCAATGTCGCCAGCTTAAATGAAGAGGCAATAAAGCTTGGGTAGGGCTGGCAGGCACGATTAATAGCAGATCGCGACCTTTGCGTGCCGAGCGCCTGACAGACACAGAACACGCACACAGCCGAATTTACATGCAGTTATAAAATCGACAGGCGCTTTGTGCACAAGCGCGAGTTAACGCCGTATTTTAATTATGAATTATTATAAATTCACTCAAGCTATCTAACTAATATATACAAATTTGCATTTTTATGCCACACAATATTTAAATTACTGTAATTAAGTTGCAACATCCAGTAGTTAAAGATAGACACAGTTATTAGATGATAGACAAATCACAAAAATAATGCTGCGAATTAACGAATTTTCGAGGTAATAATAAAAGAAGAATATATTGCGCAAGTTAAGGTGACGGTTCACAGCGAAGTACAATGTCTTTTATGTGAAC
>DWKA01002097.1:0-11181 GCA_018249155.1 Panoquina ocola ocola
AGTAGAAACTTCAAGCTTCAAATTGCTTTCTTTTTCGTTCCGATCCGACAATTTTTGTCGGAGATATAGCCATTTAAAAATTTACTAAAAAGGAGATGTTTTAATTTGGTGTACCAGGCGCTTGTGCAGTTACCAAATCATCATTCATCATCCTCATTAAGTCATTACAACCCATAATCGTCCCACTGCTGGGCTCTGGTCTCCTCTCACAATGTGAGGGGCACAGGCCATAGTCCAATGCGGATTGGTAGACTTCACAACGCCTTTGAGAACATTATGGAGAACTCTCAGGTGTGCAGGTTTCCTCACGATGTTTTCATTCACCAAAGCATGTGCTAATACGCACATAACTTATATAAAATTATATGTGCGTGCAAGATTTGAACGCACGATCTCCCGTTTAAGAGTTCTTCCCATTCAAACCAAGGCTATCACTGCTCTCATCTCATACGTCATCGCAAACCAACCACTCAAACATTGCCACTCACCAACGAGCGTGGATATCTTGGGCCAGTGGAACATGTAGTAGCGCAGGCCCGTGAAGTGCGCCTCGATGTGCAGCTCGCACGCGTTCACCTGCACGAACCGCGACTGCACCTCCACGTACGCGTCCGTCACTGGCAGCTCCTACCACCGTACATGCACCGTACACCATGTTGATACGTCATCGGTAAGCATCGAGCATATAACCAATAGAGCGGTAATGTTATGTTTTTTCGAGCAAAAATTACGTCAAAAAAACTGCGCCGGTCACTCATTTTAAAGATTTTACACATTTACATTTTACAGATTTTACGCATTTACATTTTACAGAGTAATAAATTTACTAAACGATGCGGAACTGGACGCGGCACTATTATTTACAAGCGCTCTTGTCATTAATAATTATAACCGTTCATATGACGTAGAAAGAGATAGAAAGTATTTTACGTTTAGTCATCACCACGTAACTTGGCAAGAGTCTGAAAGAGACTGCTAGATGCGCAGAGCAAAACGATTTATGCGCCCCTAATGTGTGTTTCAAACTCTCGCCACTATCAATCATTATCAGTGTCAGTACCAAGGACGGACCTGATCATCCTCGAAGTCGCTGAAGAGTTCCACGTGCAGCGTCTGCTTCTCCTCGTCCAGGCCGGCCAGCAGCAGTGGCGCCATTGCCAACGTGCGGATCACCTGGTGCAGCATCGACCTGGTATACACAACAGTTTGTTTTTTATAGTCATTGGCAAGGAACGTAGCAAGACGTAGAAAGAGACATTAGATGCGCAGAAGTCGGTTTGCTCTGCTTTTTGTTCTGCGCATCCAACTGTCTGTTTCAGATTCTTGCCAAGTTACATGTTCATAACTATAATTTTTGAACACACATAAACTCGATTAGATAAAAGGTCCTGGAGAAAGTAAAGTATAAATATTATATTTATGAGTTATGAAATAGTTTAAAATGATATTTTTCATTTTGAATATACGTCACTTTTACGACTAAACATAATGTTTCCTTTGCATCAACTATAAAAACTGAAACATGACATAAGGTCGTCATTGTCTATGACCCAAGTTTTTTTTATAAAAATAAAAAAAATGATTAAGGCAACGTACCTATGTCGAAGAATAGCGGATCGACACGACGCCGACACTAACACCCCGCCTTTCGCTCGCATTTGAGCGCACACCATGAACATACCTGAAAAGTTAAGTCACAGTGTCCTTATTATTGTAATTATTAACTATTCGCTCTACCCTAATTGCCTCAAGTTTATAAGTGACAGATTAGATTAGATTTTAATGCCCGTTTTTACATAAATAGCCCTATGAGGTCTCATTATGAGATATACTCGTAGAAACAAAGTGTCGATAGTTCGTTTCTTTGTATTATGGTATTACAATCTTGGTCTTTGGCAATGTCCATGGCACTAGAGTGGTTAGATGGGAATAGGCACAAACAATCTATCCTCTGTTTCTATTTCATTGGACATCGCATAGTACTACGAGTATTTGTGAATATGACCGTAAACATTCTTTCAGCAGAAGTAAATTAATACGTTACGATGCGGCGTGATAATCTTATATTTATATAACTTATTGACGTGATATTAACATCTTATAAATCGATCGATATAATCGAAGGCCTAAGTGTTTGACTTGTGACGCATTATCTCTTCTTATGACCTTATCATGTAAAATTATCGTCCATTAACAGACTTTACAGGCAACCATTTTTAAAAGTATGAAAGCACCTTTTCGGCCACTATCCCACTGGCGTTTTACGAGCGTTGACGTTGTCCCAACGTCTGCGCAGCGTCGACACTGCGAAAACGCAACGTCAACGTTGCGCTTGCACTGAACGCAACGTTAACGTTAACGTTCATAACGGCGGGTAGAATAAAAAATTGTCGTGAATAAGTGCATCAATTATACCTACATGATTAAATTAATTTTAATGCATTTGTAAGAAGTCGAAGCAAGCCGTTAGTAGATACAAAGAAAACTTCTAGGTGTACCTAAGTCCTTGTTGACCTGTGACTCGGGCATGTCAAGCGCGAGTCGTACGCGATACGGCTGCGATGACATCAGCATGCTACTGCGGCGGGTGAGCTGTACGTGCGCTGACGGGAACGAACACACTCCCATGTTCTCTTCACAGGACCTGAAGGCAACAGACAATAAATGACATAAAAAAAAAACATTATTGTTTATGGCATTACAAGCTTTGTTGAAAAAATTGCGGTAACTTTGCTTATGATTAGAGTGACGTTGATAATACAATTAAAATCCAAATTCATAACATATTTATTTTTTAGTAAAATTGCTATTTCTAAGAATGTGGCCATATATGTGGTGTCCTGGGTTCAATACCAGTGAAGCTAAAAATAGGAATGATAAGTTTAATTACATGTAAATTTAATAGTTTTATTTATTGTATTTAACAAATTTTTCAGCCTTCAAAAGTCATTCATCTATTACTGCGTAGTATTGGACCTTTGTACTTTGTTGCGTTAATGAGAGATAATGATATTGTATGCACCAGCATTATGTTGAAATACAATAATTTCAGGGACATGTTATCTCATAAAATAGATTATATTGCATATAGATAATGCATGCCTGTTTTGACCTTTGTAGTATTGATGTTGAAAGACCAAGTATAGTTGCGATGATAATAGATAAATAATATTATTGATCTATGCAGTTGACCTGTTGCACTTAGTATTTGCATGCCCTGGTAAAAAAAATACAGATTTATCCCCCACCAGCAGGATTTGCCTATGGATTTATTATTCACCAAACACTAAGCCTTTTAACAGCCTTAAAAATAGGAAGAGGTTTTTAAGTCACCTTTTAAATTGTACACCTGTTTATTTTCTGGTAAGTATACTTGCATATAAATATTTTAAATAAAGGAGATTGAGCTGGAGTAATAAAAGAGTAAGGATAGTGATCCCAAGGTCAACTAGTGTCAGATTACTTACATAGCTTAAAAGCAACATGAACTTTACCATAATTTGGTATTTAAAAAATAAACTGGTGTTCCAAAATTAAAGTAATATAAAAAATATAATTATGTACTTACTTAAACTGGAGGTGCACTGGCCGCACATGAGTTACATTGGGCATGTATGTGTAGTAAAAAATTACATACATAAAGATGGAAATCCATAATATTGCCGCGAAAAACACAGCGATCACTCCCGCCTTGTACAACAGTTCTTTAATACTTTCTATACTATCATTTGTTTTCTTCTTATAACCGTTCACCTGTTTTGTTACGAAGGATTCTATCGGAACCGTAACAAAGTCCCGCACAACCCGAAAAGGATTTATATACGCAAGGATGGCCATACTGTGATTTGAACTGAATTACAAATGCAAGTTGTGTTCGTTACGTTCTTATCAACGCAGCGGTCAAGGAAACGGATCTAATAGGATTTGAGGGGTAGATAGTGCCGGTATCGATAATATTTTTGTTGATAAGTCGGTACTGTGCGTATAGTTCACAGAATGAATGCAACCGGCCGTATATCATAAATTGAATACAATTTATGTCCACGGCGATATATCAAAATTAACTAATGCAACTTACTATTGCTTTTTTGGTACAATCTTAGAGAAATAAATTGGTTACAATAATATCATTTGAAAAGTACGAGCATGATTTTACGACACATTATTCTGTTTACAAATTATGAAATTACAAGTTTTTGACGTTTCCTATTGTCAATAATCACCTGTGATACCGACATCTGTCATTTCATTACGCTCCATTACATTGTATTAAAAACTCTCGAAATAGCAAACAGTTCGACGATTTTATTTCAAGGAATATTTAAAGATAAAATATAAAAAATCTTTTACATTTTTTTTGTTAGAGAATTAATATTGGTGTGGTATATTCACGAGTTCCTTGGATTTATTATAAAGAAATTAACATTTATCACATAAACCTTCAGTGTCATCACTTGTCAAGTTTTCAGTCGTATAACGGAGTGAAAATTAAGTAATTGTCAATTGATACTGAAATTGACAAGTAAACAAAACTTGACAATTTAATTTTGTCAATTTCATTGACAGCTTCAATAAAATAAATATACACAGGAAAAATCTTTTTTGTATAATGTATTTATAGTTAGGAACTTGTGTCTACTATGTTATATCTTTTATCATAAAATTTATAAATAAGTTTCACGAAACAATGCTGAGGTGTACACAAAATCTATATTGTACAAGAAGGCTCATTTCCAGTACAACAGTAATCGTTTTAAAAGAGAATTTACCATCCGTAGCTTATAAGCCTGAAGTAACTGAAAATAATAAATATGAACGGTGGAAAAAAGAGGGGCTATTTAAAGCAAATGTATCAAGTAAAGAGCCAGTCTTCAGCATTGTGTTACCACCACCGAACGTGACCGGAAAACTGCATTTAGGTTAGAACTAACTTTTGTTACTATCATTTAGTATTATTTTAAAATAAGTACTTTAAAAATGCCGGCAATTTATTATTTTAACTAAAAAAGTTGTTATTAATAATGTATTATATATTATGTGATCAATTCTAACACACTTCTTGCTTGACAATTTTATTTCACTGATTTTTAGTCTTGCTAGAATAAAGCAGCAAATGTAGTTTCAATAATGAAAAGGCTCCTACTAAGTTAGTGCAATTTGTGGTAACCAAAGACCTCTTAGCCACTTACCATCAGGTGAGAGAGGTCAAGCATTAACTTATCAGCTATAAAAAAAACCTTGTATATTTCCAGGCCATGCATTATCAAGTACAATCCAAGATGTGATAGCAAGGAGAAAGAGGTCCATGGGACAAAATGTGTCGTGGGTGCCTGGTATCGATCATGCTGGTATTGCTACTCAGGTAATATTCTGTTTCTCATATAGTATTTTGTGCTATGGTACCATTTGTTTACAAATAATAGGTAAATTTCTTTACAAATAATAGGTAAAACTGCATCTGTTTTGAATTATCAAACATTAGGGTATGACTTCTTCATATTTTTTTAAATAATTTGTATTTCAAGAGACAGGAAAATAATTATCGATTTTGTAATTTGGGAAACATTTTTCTTGTATCTAATTTTGAGGCATTCATAGTCATATTTATATTTAAGCTTGACCACTTATCATATGGGGTAGATTATTATATTTAACCCCTTAAAATCAGAATTATGTAACCATCAGAATTTTTTTATTTATTTGTCTCTAATCTTCCTCAGAGTGTAGTAGAAAAGTACCTTAAAACCAAACAAAACATAGATAGACACAGCATAGGAAGGGAGAAATTCAACAGAGAAGTATGGAAATGGAAGGAAAAGCATGGCAACACTATTTATAAACAATTAGAAATATTAGGCTGCTCTCTGGATTGGTCTCGGGAAACGTTTACAATGGACCCAAAGCATACACATGCAGTGAACACTGCATTTATTATTTTATTCCAAAGAGGTCTCATATATAGGAAAAAGGCGTTAGTGAATTGGTGTAATGCATTACAGTCAACTGTTTCTGACATTGAAGTAGACAGTATGCCAATCAATGGACCTACTGACGTACACTTGCCGGGGTATACAAAACCTGTGAAGTTTGGATTATTGTACAGCTTTGCATACAAAATTTTTGATAGTACCGAGGAAATTGTGGTTTCTACAACCATGCCAGAAACTATGTTAGGAGATACCGCAATTGCTGTACATCCAGATGATAAAAGGTAAGGCTTTTTCATCATAATAACATTTTCAAAGGGCCCAGAAACTTAAATTTTTTATTTGTTACTTATGGTTAAAACTCTTTTTTAATGTGTATATTTCAGATACCAACATCTCAGAGGCAAAAAAGCAGTCCATCCATTCCGAAATACGACAATACCAATAATTTTAGATACATTTGTTGATAAAGAATTTGGTTCTGGTGCCGTTAAAATCACTCCGGCCCACAGTAAAATTGACTATGATGTAGCTAAGCAACATAATTTAACAATGATCCAAGTAATCAATGAGCAAGGGTTAATACAAAATGCTGGTCAATTTAATAAAATCAAAAAATATGAGTGCAGGTTGAAATTAGTGCAAGAATTGGATAATATGGGCCTTTTGAAATCAGTAACACCACATCAAATGACATTACCAACATGTAGTAGGACTGGGGATGTTATAGACCATTTGCCAAAAGAACAATGGTTTCTTTCATGTAGTAAATTAAATAAGAAAGCAACTGAAGTAGTTGAAAGTAACCAGCTAAAGATAGAACCAGAAAAGTTTATAAAATCTTGGCTTGATTGGACTGGAGACAATAGAGATTGGTGTATATCAAGGCAATTGTGGTGGGGTCATCAAATCCCTGCATATAAATGTAGCGTCGACAACGATATTGTTTGGATAGCAGCTGCAGATGAAAAGTCTGCTAAATTTCAAGCTTCCAAGTTTTTGCGATGTCTACCAGATGCCATATCGACTGAAAGGGATTCAGATGTTCTTGATA
Source organism: Panoquina ocola ocola (assembly GCA_018249155.1). Lineage (NCBI taxonomy): Eukaryota > Metazoa > Arthropoda > Insecta > Lepidoptera > Hesperiidae > Panoquina > Panoquina ocola. Next base: position 6,982 of record DWKA01002097.1, read on the forward strand.
CTTGGTTTTCTTCTGGAATATATCCGTTTTCATCATTCGGCTGGCCATCCGAACATAATAATCCTGATTTGAAAACATTTTATCCTTTGACATTAATGGTGACTGGTCATGATATTCTTGGTTTTTGGGTACATCGCATGGTAATGTTAGGTTTGGAATTAACGGGAAAATTGCCATTCAACAATGTACTGTTACATGGAATCATTTGCGATAGTAAAGGAGCTAAAATGTCCAAAAGCAGAGGCAATGTGATAGATCCAGTTGATGTCATAAATGGAATATCAATGGAAGGTCTTCGAAACAAGGTGGTGGAAATGCACAAAGATGGCATTTTAAATACTGAAGAAGTTAAAAAAGCATTGACTTACCATAAATCAAATTTCTCTAACACAAATGGAATCCCTCAATGTGGTGTAGATGCATTGCGATTTACTCTTTTGTCTCAAGACATCAAATCGCATTTCGTAAATTTTGATGTTAATATATGCCATGCAAATAAGTTATTCTGCAACAAAATATGGCAAAGCATTAAATATATGCAAATGTCTTACGCTAAGCTAAAGATACTAGAAAAAGAGATAAATTGTAATGATTTGACTTACTTCGACAAATGGATTCTTAGTAGACTTGCTAACATGGTTGACAAAGTTAACAGGCACATGGATAATTATGATTTTCATTTGGCAACAAAAGCCATCAGAGCTTTAATTTATAATGAGTTTTGCGATGTGTATTTAGAGGCTACTAAACCTGGTTTCCAAAATGAAAATCCTGTCCAAGGATATGCTCATGCTCACACATTATCAGCAGTTTTGAACACATCGTTAAGGTGTCTAGCACCGTTCATGATTTACGTTACGGAAGAAGTTATACCAAAGATACCTTCATTTGAAACGAATATCATATATAATTTCGATGATATTAACAAACCCTATTTTGACTTTCCACAAGCTAAGGATTTTGCAGTTTGGAAAAATGATGACCTAGAAAAACAAGTCAACAGAGTTTTAAACACTGTCAATTTAGTTAGAGAATTGAGAGGTTTTTACGGCATTTCAAATAAAGTTCGTCCGTCAATTTGCGTACACACAAACGATAAAAAGTTAATAACTGATTTGACAGATAACAGACTTGTTGTTATGAACTTCACAAGAAGTGCGGATTTAAAAATTAACAAAGCTTTTGATTACGTTCATGTCAAAGCCTTCTTAGACAAAGATACTGAAGTTCTTGTAGAACTAATTGGAGACAATGCAGAAAATACGATAATGGCAGCCAGGCAAAAATTAGCGAAAAAAATAAAGAAATTAGACGAAAGTTTACAGAAATTGGAAGAGCGATACTCTAGTACTCATTATATGACGACGGTACCCGAATGGACACAAGTTCTAGATAAGGAAAGATTGCTATTAAAAAAAGAAGAACTCAAGCAATTGCAGAGACTGATTTAATATTAAACTAGAAGTGAATGCATTTAAATAGTGTTACAGTAAATAAAACAGTAGATATAAAACAAAATCATATATTTTTGTTAAAATTTTAATTGACTAACAACATTGCTGGCCCTTGTAAAAATACTACGAGATTTAAAATCAAAGAAATCCTTAACGATTTCTGGTTATATCTATAACATTTTCCTCTAGTAACAAAAAAGTTTATATTACTGTGATACATAACTGACCTTTATAGCACTAAAATATGCCAGACAAGCTGTAGCTTCAACAATGACAGCTGATTTTTGTGCTGCTTTGAGACGCCTCCCTCGAAATTAACAAGAACTAATTTTGATGTGAAATAAGTGTCCGACTTTTTATCTTTCGATTCTATCGTTAGTTCCATTGCATATCGATTATCAATTTTACTTTTACGACTATGCCAGTCCAGCGTATATTACTACTATAGAGATCAGTGTACGGGACTGTTACTAATTGTTTCCTATTTGGATGATTAATTTTCTATACGCTCAACAATTCATTCATGCAGAAAATTCCATGTCAGTCTTTCTTCAAAAGAACTTAGCTAAACCTTTAAACTTTAAATTAAAATCTTGATTCATGATCACAATTTTAGATTTAATACTTTCGAATTTCGCACAATTTTCAAAAACATAACATCCCTTTCGTAACTAGAAGGCCACAATGCAATTTAACAACATTTCTGTGTAAAAATACGCCATAACTTTTAAGTTGATAAAACCCAATTTACATCTGTAAATAACAAAACAAAGTTGAAAACAAATATTGACTTAATGAAACAGACAAGTGTATCTAAAAGGGCCATAATAGTAATGACCCATTTAGAAGCACCCTTAAGAAATTCGCACTTACACTAACTTAACGTCAACTCCGCTTCAACTCAACTCAAAGTAAGGCATTAAAAATATAGCTTTATGTTATGCTGTTAAGAGTGAATTTGTAAGTTAAAGACCACACATTAAGTAACATAACATGAAGCCTAAATTTCAATGCCATACTGTGAGTTAAGTTGAACTTGAGTCGGCTTTGAGTTGGTATAATGTGCAAAATCCTTTATTCATATACAAGCCTATAATATATAACATCGAAATCATACCTTCATTATCCACGTCTTTTTAAGCTTTTATACACTTACGCTATATATTACATGCGGTAATTTTATAGTTACAATTAATAATATTGTAATATTAACTGATGGTATATAGATCTTCCAAGGCACACACTTAGCCCCATCTAATTACTTACTTACCGCTACAGTCTTACCTTAACAAAATAACACCGAGTTAAAATTAAAAAGCAAAATTATCAACCTTAAATATATTAAAACTCTTCAAACTATACAGCTAAACGAACAAAACCATTGTATTACATAAATTTATTCTACAACAATCACAAATGCCGTACTTAAATAAAACTCAACATTCTCAAAATACCTTAAAACGTATGAAAATATTTAATAAAACAATATTTTGATTATTCTTATCATTGACAAAAACATTTCCTATTGCAATGTAAGACTTTCATAATACACTATGAATATAAAAGCTATTTGTTATAACTTTACAATTACCTGGTGATAAAATTTGATAATAGTTGGGCCCTACTGACTATGCTTGGCTTATACTCTAATTCATAAGAGACAAAATAACATTTTGTAATCTAAACATGTCAGTTGATTTGACATTGTGCAACAGTATTTAACAATAACACCAACGATTGTATTTGACTTGTTGGTAATATCACAAATGCAAATATTATCCAACTTCGTAACTTAATATCCTATATCTATAAACATCTGAGGCCTATATTGATTTGGCATCTTTGTGTGACAAACAATTTTATACATTACCAAACATTGTACATAATCTAAAATAAAATTCAAATTTTTTGGATAACTAAATCACATATTCAGTAATTTATGCTTACAAATTCCTATATTGCATCAAATTTGGAAGACAATAAAAAAATAACTTCTACACATGCTATTTAAAAAAAAATATAATAATTAAATTACTGGAAGTCAAGGCCATAATGACTGGAAGAAAATATAATACTTTAGATATTTTTATAGTAAATGTTTGTCTTAAAAAACATAATGTGTAATTTCGCAACATTTATTTGGAAGAAATGTTCTGCACAATAATGGTTTTGCTAAACCATTAAAACAAGTAAGTATGAATTTAATCATCAGATATAACTCTGAATGTTATGGTATATTTTTTAATTTATTTAGGATACAACTAGGCTACTCCTAGGTCCATTGAGATTTCATTTTTTTGTTAATTTATAAAATAGCAAATAATCCATACCTGGTTAGTAAATTTGAAATTGCTGATTACCATATTGCATGCCTCATCTTTTTTGCTGTCCTTACTTTTAATCTGAGATAAAATTTTCTTCACATAAGTCCCTGCAGGATTTTATAACTCACTTAACCAATAAGAGTAATGTATAGACACTTCATAGATAACAAAATAATGTTATATCATACAACTTCCCAAGATTTATAGAGCTATCTACAATTTCTTTGGTATTACTTTACATTTCGATTTTAACTTCGATATGATCTTCCTTTTGTTTGTATGAAGGCAGACATAATCCGTGTCTTCATCAGTTGCTGAAACAAAAAATAAATATGTTATAACAGCTTACATAAACCCCAATACAATAATCCTACTAATATTATAACTGTGAAGGTTTGTATGTTTCTTCATTGATCATGCAA
>DWKA01002098.1:0-11180 GCA_018249155.1 Panoquina ocola ocola
ATAATTTTGAGCTTTAATGACACTATATTAAAGACGGCGGGGTGACGTGTGACGTCAGGAATCTCGGCAATGAACTCACGCGCGAACTAAACTTAGTGGCTTTTTATAAACCATTTACTATGCTTATTAAAAACTTCCATGTCATGTTTATACGATTGTTAATCTATGGGCCTTGAAATTGCTAGGTGGTTGCTATGAGTCGATCGAAACAATTGCGTGATAGCAATGGATTTTGTAGGGAATCGAAAAAATGGCGTGTTCTGCAACGACTTGATGATAGGCCTGTGTAGTTTTTAAGTATGGCGTGGTGTCTTTGAATTTATAAATTACGGTACCTACATTATGATAAATGAATAGATAGATTAGATGTAGGTACTTCTTTAAAACGTTTCCTCGATAGTCGGTAACTTCGACATAATTTCGTACAATTCTAGAGAAGATAAAACATTTATAAAAGCATACAAGTCATAAGTTAATTAATCATCGGTCATAGAGAAATACATCTATGAGACGACTACTAGACTACCTATAGTGATGGCAATTGTGAAAATCACCATCAATCATGTGGTTTATTGCCCTTTTATAATGCCATCTTTTGGTATAAATATCATTGTTTACCATTATCCAAATAATTGAACTCGAATAATTTTATTATAGGTATACTTATAAATAAGAGAATACGTAATTTTTATTAAAACCGTAACTTGCTTGGAAACTATAAAGATTTACGCAATAAAATTAAGTCGTGACATTGTTGCTATTTAAGTTTTATTAGCATTAACCTCAAATAGGTCCCAGTCGCTGGGGGTGACCCCGAATGATACTGTGATTTATGTAAAGACCTATTCAGATATACGCGATATTTGCCGCCGATGTGATGTGAAAATTATCTCACAATATATCGGCCGGGGGTCTGGAAAAAAGTTATTCGCTTCATGTTCACGCTTAGAAAATTTATATATTTTCTATACAGTAAGCGAGAGTTTGGCATGTCATGGCTACCATTAAATGCACCATAAAGATTTCCATACAGGTAAGCGATATCATTTCGGTTGTTATATGAAACGGCAGAATGAGGGGTGGGAGATTATGTAGATGGGCGAAAAGAACAAAGTTCAGCTACCAAGCGGAAACGATATCTGCGTGGTGCGCATCGTACGAGAACCTTTACCACGATGGGATTTCCCTACATAATTATAACTACGACGAGTATCGCGTATATGTGAATAGGCCCTGTTTTCTTCTTGAGAAAATTATTGAGTCGCTATTAGAGAACACTGATAAAACCGTGTGTCATTGCATCATTACTTATGCACACTGCGTGTTTACATCTACGTTTATCATTGTATAGTAAAAATATTTACAAATTATATAAGTAGATATATCTTTATTACTAAAAGTACATACATGTTTATGAATTACGATTACGTTGTTTTTGTGCGAATTAACAATGTGATTTTCGAAAGAAAAATGTTTTTTAACAGCTTATTTTCCGTTAAGCAGGCATCGTGTTATATTCGGGAAAAAATTTAGAATAAATTGTATAATTTTAAAATATATAGGTAAGGGTATAAATCCTGTTGTAAATTATTACGTAATTAGCTAACCTAGCAACATTAAATTTTATAGTGACCATTTCAGTATTAAATATCGTTCATACTTTAAAGTAATTTACTTGGCAAAAACAGTAAACAATCTGTTTTAATAATGTTATTATAATATGTTGCATCATTAATATTTAATTTAATACGTTTATATAATATCTTGTGAAGTGCATTGTGTTTTCATCCGAAAGCTATACGACGTCTCAATAAAGCGCGAGGTAATTCCTATTCAAAATTTGATAGTATTATACACAACTTTTTATTTGCCACCAATTTGGTCAAAGAAATAAAAAATTGCATTTATTTTTCCTTGTAATACGAAAAGATATTAAATTCGTCGAAGACGCAATTTTAAAACATTGCGTAGTTTATTCGTTCGAGTGTCGATTACTGGGAAATGTTTACGCCTGCCAGAAGTTACGCGCCGCGCTGACGATACTTTTGCGTCACGGTCCATTTGACGAAGTTTGCACGTAAATCTTACAACGTCTCTTTTATAAAACTGTAAAAAGTAAACTAGGTACTTGTAGGTACTCACTAAAATTCGTGAATAACGTCTATTAGGAACTTAAAATACTTCTGGAACAGGCGTGGGTAAAACCCCCTATGAGTAGTTAATGAGTTTATCGTGATAATCGTTTGTGAAGTTTTTAAGTAATTTTACTGGTATGTTTTTATTTTCGATTTTTAAAACAAACTACTGGAAGTTGCTGATAAATTAATGATAATATTTAATTAAACATGGAACGTGTCAAATTTTGCGTACCTAAATGTTGGTTTTACAAAATCGCGAAGTGAATATTCAGCTGCTAAAAATTATTTTTAGCCGTTATAACCTCGTACTTCATGCTATTGATCCGACAGTTCATTGCAATGAAATATAATTTGTGTGCAAAACAAATATTTATTTTCCATGACCACAGGCGGATACCCTCGGCTGATAAATTCAAATAACATTCATCTACTCTGAGCGAGCGCGCTCGTTGTGCTATTTAGGTCCTATGCAGACTATCGATATAGAATTGTTTATGTTACAGATTGTGCTGTTTGTTATCTTGGCCCCTAATAGATATTGAAATAACAAGATTTATCCTTCGATCGCTTAATTAACATCATCAAGCCGACATTATTATTTAAACACTGACAATTAATTAGCCATTAACGATTTGTGACGCGTGCCATATGAATTAATTTGCGACAAATACCCATAAATAAGTTCTCGAATGTATTATGTCTCGAAGTCTTAGTGTTTGAAATATGCGATAGTAGCGTCAATTCAATGAATAGATACATTAAGGAACTCGGCGGCCGTAAAACTGTCGGCAATAAAGTAAGACTGCGTTATTTCTGAAACAGTAAAGCGCACGTCACAGTTTAAACGCTCCTTAAATACTTCGAGCCAATTTTACTACTTCGCCGTTACTTCAAAAAACTGTGTGATCGGTTTCTTTATAGGTATGTAAGTATATTCAGTTGCGGGAAAGTTATAAAATACGTTTTCATTTTTAATGTTCAGTCTTTCTTTATTCTTATTGTCAGCAATGTTTTTTAGGTTACTGATGAGGACATAATGATCTCTTTTTGTATAAAGAAGTTTAGGGTTCCATCGTTACTTCCTTCCCATGAGAACTTCTTGAATAAAGCAGCTTAAGGTCCCATCATTATTTCCTACAAGTTCCTACCCATTGAGGACATACGATTCCCTCTTATAATCTATGCGCATAAAATATTTCTTAGTTCTTTGTATAACAAGCTAATCATGTAAATTTAGGTCAATGTTTTGTTATTTTTATTATAAAGTTTGTAATAAAAATAACATGTTGCTCATAAAAATCCAGAATTAGCTATCGTCTACTACTTATCTTGTATTACACGAATGCAATGAATGTTGAGAAATAAGTTTCGGTGTAAAACCAACAAACAAGATTACATTTTTACTGATTTAACCTTTACCACGGTAATATAATATAATATATTATAATATATTAGTTACATTATATTACCTTGCCTTTACTAAACTACTTTACTAAAATATAATGTGCAGGATGCTAAAAGGAAGATTACAAATGACTATCTCGAGGGGGTGTCACCATGATTGGAAGACAAACAAGTTGTTATAGTAGAGTAATTGTAAATTAAGCCTGAGGATCCAAGTCTTGAAAACTTCGAGTCACGCATGTCGGTGCCAGCTACAACACGTGAGCTTTTTACATATTCATGTACGGAGGAGGGCGTTGACCCGCATAATAAATTATCAACGAAACAATGAAGTCAGCTTAAAACAGCTGTGATTTCATAGATACAACAATTTACGAGTACTATGTCAATAGTCTCATTACAATAGTGCAGGACAAAACTTGATAAACAAGTAGTAACACATTGTAATACTATCTAGAGTAGGTATTCTAGTTTAGTTGTAGTTATAGCAACTAATGCAGTTCATTGAACTTTTGAACGTTTTATCTGTATAAAAGATGGATTTTAGAATTTGAAAGTTTGTCAAATAAGGCCATAAACTGATTAAAGCTTTAAATTGTATTGCAGAAAAACGTCAGCCGGGTCAGCCAGTCCTAAATAAATATTAATTTCATTTGATAGATTTTGAACGTTGGTCTCTGAAGTCCTGGGATACAATTCTGCAGGCACCACTAATTAAAAAAATGTGCTCTTTACAAGTTAATGATCACTTGCTTCGGTGAAGGAAAACATCGTGAGGAAACCTGAACACCTGAGAGTTCTCCATATTGTTCTCAGAAGTATGTGATGTCTGCCAATCCGGACATTTCCAGCGTTGTGGACTATGGCCTGTACCCCTCACATTGGGAGACGAGACCCGAACCCAGCAGTGGTGTGATTATGGGTTGTATTAATGATGACGATGATGCATTTAAAATATTGTAAAGCATCCACGGGAGACGATAAACAGACGTAAAAATAACATTCATATGAAATTACGTCCACCAATGTTGACTCTACGAGAATGTAGCAAAATATTTGTTCAGGAAGGAAGTTTTATATGATCGTCATAAAAACGTAAGAACGCCGCCGCCGGCCGAACTTGCTCTTAAATTTTTCTACAGATGAATTTCTATAAAAAGAGTGGGTAATGCTCGATCTAATACTTCGGAGAACATTGTACAATATGTGTACCTACATAGAATGTGTTTTGAATAATATTATTTCATTTAAAGTGTTTTTATTTTAAAGTTATTACTTAACATCTATATGATTTCATTAATATTGGAGTTTCACGTTCGAATTATGACCATGGTCTAAGAAGAGATCGATATTACTGGTTTAAAAAGCTGAAAAAACGATTTCTAAGTGTTGTTACACTGCTTGCATATTTTTACCAAATACCTATACTTCAGTAGATTTATTTCTTAATATGAATAATATTCTAGATTTGAGGTATACGTTTTCTTCTCACGTCAGTAAAACATAATAATACCAAAAAAAGCTCTATAACATATTAAACGGAAATCTGCGCTATAATTTTTTTTAGAATAAACACTGTGTAATATATAAAGATTACGAAAGATATTGCTCTATAAAGTAATCAAATTTTATTTATAAGCAACATCAATGACATGCTTCAAGCAAAATATTTGTCTTTAAAAATACACTCACAAGACGGGATGGGGCGAATGGAAACATGAATCTGTTTACAATATCTAATCTGTATACGAGAACTTTTTGAACACGAACAAAGCTTCTCTGAACAGAGTAAACAGGTAAAAACATAAAAAAGAACACTTACTTATATACTTTTTCGATTCTGAATTTTTTGAATCTCAATGGTTTTTTCTCTAAATTTTATTTCACAAAATAACCACTTTAAAATCAAGAGTTACATGTTTATTTAATGCTTACTGAAGAGTGCATGTTCTTGATTCTCAACGCCGTCAGTTGATATAAATAATTTTATAACAAATTGTGCACTAACATAACGTAAACAACATAATAGTTTTTTAATAGAATTGTTGAATGAAAACTTAAAGGTTCGTGATAAAATTCTATAAACAACATTCGCCACTGTGAAAGCTAAAAATAAAACTAATCTAATGTGCTTGTAGCTTGTTTACATCGGATGTTGTTGGCAAAAACACTTTACTACGAATGGTAAAGTTTCTAGTTGTACAACACTTAAACCTAATGTTACTTAAAGTGACTGGCAAAACTTCGAAGAAGGAAGCATGTTTATAGGGCTTATAAATAACAAAAGACTTGCTCATTAAAAACAGAAGCCGGTAATAAATCAGCGTATTAAACCTGAGCGTGGACGCTCTTCGACTGGGCAGCGGTTCGAGCACCGGTTGGTCATCAGCATCTCCGGCCGATCTGCGTCTGCCTTTATCAGCGAGTAACTCGATAGTTGTCCAGAACACCTCAGATGCACTCGAAGTCGTCCGTTGCATGTTACGACACCTGCACGTTGCTCTAGGCGCGGCTGAAGGTGCAATGACTGCTGCCGCCATTATCCTCACCGGCAAAACCTCCCGTGCCCCCATTCACCCCACGTGTCACACGCGAACATTAATCTTCCAGCCTGACACCTTTCATGGATAATTTCGCACGCATTTACTTGTCTATCGATAGACCCGCCACTCGACCTTTACGAGTAAATAACTCACTTTGTCTTCGATGCATTTCACTCATTTGCTTGTTGATTTTTAAGTGCAATCTTCGCGAGTTTAATTAATATTGTTATATTTTTGATAAAGGCAACGGCAAAGGCAATAACTACCTACTGTTCTAACTACTTAATTAATGTCATCGTGATCTTAGCGCTTTTTTAATCTATCAGAATTATTTGGAAGAGTACCATTGCCGATTAAAACTGAATAATGAGTAGTTTCCATCACTATTAATTTTTACTAGTGTGTGTAGTAGTTTTACTAGTGTTATCATTGTCTACTTGGTCCCCGGTGTGGGTGGCCGGGATAGCACCAACGTCGCAGGCCGCGACCGGGTCAGAAGATTCTTTTAAGGCCTTCGCGTTGCTATACAAGCACAGACCTACATTAACTTGTACTCATGATTAATTGTCGATGCACTACGTGAAATAGGTTGCAAAAACTTTTATTGGGTTTTACTATAATTTTACTGCTCTGTATAGCATTTAACTCACTCTATCGAGTGTCATATTTTTGATTGCATGTCATTATGCTTTTGTTTACATTTCGGGTTAAAATTAAAGTTGAAATAACATGAACAAATAAGCTATGTAAGTGAGTGAAATAAAAATTCTTCATTTCATAATTTTCTAGCCTTTATTCTGTAAATGCCGAAGTTTGTAATACTTTTAAAATGTTAGTAATAATCAAAATCATACTTACGCATACTGAATGATCTTGGCTTGCCACCATCTGGGCATGTTTGGTAGTTGAAACCTTTTCATCTTTTTCCTTCCGGCTTCTCCTTCGCCGATTTCATCTTCGCCTTCCACCTTTTGACAGCCAAAATTAGTTTCAATAATAAATGAATACGAAATTATGTATATTATAAGAAATGGTGTAAACGACACGTGCAAGTATGATAAGGATAATTCCTTCAGAATTAATTCCGTACCATGTGTGATTGAGTGATAAGTCCACTTGCATATCTTTTTTTTAATGCATATAGGCATAGGGTGAATAAATGACATAGTTATATAAAAACGCAAAGCAAAGGAATTAGATTCAATTAAAAAAGTATTTAATAACATAACATCAGAATTTACGACATTTTCGACTTGTTATTCACGCATGGTCTGGAATTATTCATCCCCTTTCCAACATGGAACGTCTCGATGCACGAGTATCCATCCTTTTGTCGTAAACATCCTTCGTGTACGATTAACGCGCTTTGGTTTGTGATTTATTATGCATACTGTGGAGGATTGGAATAAACTATCTGCGTCTGTTCCACTTGATGGGTTTCTTCCAGGCAAGAGTGAATAGGCTTTTACTAAAGAAGTAAGCGCATTGTATCACCTAAGACCTTAGTGCCATTCAGGTGGGATTGAGGTCAAGCATTAAATCATCGTTTATAAAAGAAAAGAGTTTAACACTCTGGCTTGTAGAAGCTGTAATTATGGTATCATTAAATGCTATTCAACACAGTACAGTAATGCAGTTTTGTGTTTCAGTAATCTTAAAGTGAAGGCAGCGAGTAAATTAGTTAACTTACTGTAGTTTAGACTATGAATTCATGTCAAATGCATTGGAAGAACTTCAGGTTGTTTCAATTATTAGAGGAACCTTGTGCCCTATAGAGGACTGGATGGGCTGAAGTGGTTGGTGTTATTAGGTACCTAATGTTAAGGAGAGTATTATTACCTGTATTTTAACCCGTTTGTCCTTGTCAGCGCCGGCATCCTTATCGTCAGGCATTTTGTTTTATATTAAAAGAAATAGGTACTAAGAATTTAATGTGATTATGTTGCCAAAAATATGGAAAGTAAAGTAAAAGTATGGAATTGATTTTACATTAACATCACGCAAAAATTTTGTTCAACAAAAATTTAGAAAAAAATGTGTGTATTAATCACGAAAATTTGACAAAACTGACATTGTTACTGAAATTGTTGTTGTTTACTTTTTAATATCTTTTTTGTGTCATTACTGTACAGCCAATTAAATAAAAATTAAGTATTATTTTTAATATGAAACTAATTAATAAATTAATTTCCGCAAAATATTCTCCAAATAGAAAAATAATTTAAATTTTTTTATAATTCCTCATCATATCCACTAGACTAGGTAATAAATAAAAAGTTATTCTTCTATCCTTTAGGGGTCGTTTGTTATGAACAGAAAACAATGGATACTACGGGCGTACAATTTTTTTTTCTATTTTTTGTCGATGAGTTCAAGTTCCAGTTAGTTCTTCCTTCGCCTTCACGTTGTCTGCGGACATTGCGAGGGGGGTACGGGCATCAAGGATCACCTTTTTACCCGGGCTCCAACTCGGAAGAACAATTGTCCTCTGGAGTCACTATAATAGCAAAGGCCCCGCTTTTGAGTGTGGGCCGTTAGTCGTTTCGTCCGAAATACATGCTATACCGTAGCCAGGTGCCCCCCAGCGATTTTGTCGATGGAATTGGCTCTAATTTTGTGCACCATATCGAGGAGCATCGGTATTGCATAATAAGATCTGACGGACTTCTGCTTGGATAATATGAAACATTTTATAATTTTGCAGAGTAGTATGATGAATATAAAAAATCATCAATTTTATATGTATTTTATTCGAAAATCTGAGAACATTGAGAATTAACATTAACATTCTTTAGGAACAAATACTTCCAAATTATTGAGCGGAACCTGGTACTTTTCTTGCCGTACGGCGACCCAGCGTGCCCGAGTGTGTGGATCAGACGGGCCCCATTCCTCATTCGGTCGACAGTTTTTGCGGATGCGCTAATAAAGAAAAAATCCTTGAGTAAATAACAGAACACTATATGTTATTATTTTACAGCAGAAATTAGTGAGATGAACCTTGGGCGACCACAGTGTGAGGTTGGCTTGCGACACTTGTACACAGTGCATGAGTTATTGTGTGCACTTTACAGTATATAACAAGTTTATAATAGCTCAATGGCTGTAGATCGATTATAAGACTAAGGATTATCGAGAACGTAGTTACAGAATATAGATTTTAATGACGTTTTAAATTTAATTTTTTTTTAAATTTTCATTTAAAGGACGTCTTTAAAATAACGTCTGATCCAAGTAGTAAACCTCACCTCCATGAAAGTCCCTTCCGACTGCAAAATGACTTTAGCAGCATAGATCGGAATGCAGACGACGGAAGCGAGAGCTACACACCAGCCTGCCAGACCTGACGCCTCCCGCATAGCGTATGCAGTAATTATCTAGAATGAGATAGCAATAAAAACGTTAAGTAAATAAACGTTTACACACTCACACAATAACACTAGCATTCTATATATCACAGCTGGCACGAATAACCCAAATGAGATATACCTATCACAAACACCTATGACCCGAAAAAATCAGGAGATTAAATAAGCTTGCATTGATTTTCTCATTATAAATTACTTATTTGTTATTTAAGCAAACCCAATGTATGTTTTCGATTACAATTTTGTAATGTATGTAAATAGTCATCAAACGAGCAGTCAACTCACCTGATGGTAAGCATTCGTGATTAGGTACCAGACAAATAGCCAGACAACATCCAAGAGGACTCCTAAGTCCTCTGGGCCTATCCAACGCAAACAGAATAAAGCGCGCGAAGATACGGCGCAGAGACGGCAAGTTCAATACTATCTGACGTGAGTCACTTACGTCAGTCACGTCAGATAGTATTGAACTTGCCGTATCTGCGCCGTATCTTCGCCGCGCCTTATTCTGTGGCCGTTGGGCCTTAGACATATTTAACTCAGTAAAGAAATCTTACCACAAGAAGAGCTGGAATGATATATCTCCACAGAATAAGCCAAATTCGTTGTAAAGGCTTGCCCGTCATAAACAATAGGTCCTCGCTGAGCCGTCGAGGTCCGTATATATAGGTGGTGGCAAGGAGCTCCAGGAAACACACCACGGGGACACAGGCTATGGCCACGTGAGAATCCAACAATCCGAGGACATGTAAACCACCCTGTAGAAGAATAAAAAAACATGAATATTAGAAGAGTAGGTATAGGAATAGTAGGAAAGATTTTATAATGTCGGAAGAGGTTTAACTGGTTTTCGTATTTATTGTATTGTAGGACCTTCTGGTAATTTTTAACCATCGTTACTTTTACTTATAATTGATTAACAAAAAACACATTAAGTAATTTAAAAGATCCTGTCTCAACATTTCTTCGTTTAGTGATACTAAACTTAACCATAAGTTTCCCAAAGCGAAGTGTGGGGTAAACTCGTAAACACGATCGCATTGTGTATTAATAAAATCCAATATAATGAAAGGAATTAATAATTGTATCCGAGTTACCTATAAAGCGAGAGTAGTGGGAAGTGCGTCTGTGAAAGCCAAGCGCAATGACCTTCCTTTAATGGCCCGTAAACACTTTGTAATGATAATTAAACCCCGGTGAAGTAGACATTAACAAGATCTAGGACAACTCTGTTCAAACTGTGCACCAATTAACACTGGTTTACAACAATACATATTACGTACATATTATTTAACTTCGACCTTATTACACACTTACTATATCGTTTAACAAACTTAATCGATATTTACTATAGTATCCATATCAAAATGATTGCTACGCTTTTTTTATCAGGCGCTTCAGACTTATGTAGCCAATTATAAAAATAAATACACCATGATTATTACCTCTGTATTGCACATAATGGACAAGCCAAACAGCATCACACAAGTAACGAATGTGATCAAACGTTTGCGGTATTTAAGTCGTGGATACTCATCCAGTATCCCCGCAATAACCCCTTCTATAGTCACGAACTGAAATACGAAGACTTATTAACATAATTTCTATAATCAACCATCAAAGTTAAAGATCGATTAATGCCCCGTATTTATGGTAAACATTTGTTTAGCAACAGTTGATCAACGTTGTTGATGAACAGCGAGAATGCTGCTGGAAACTTTGACAAA
>DWKA01002099.1:0-11180 GCA_018249155.1 Panoquina ocola ocola
AAATCTAAAACTAGAATCAACTTTACCCCACCGGGTGGCGGGCGCTCCATAGACTAACGTACGGACACAGAATCACAAATATTGAGAAAAAGACAATATAGATACAAATGGAAACAGACAACAAAAATATATCTAGGGGGTAAGGAGTATTGGTGAATTGTTGGCATATTTTTTACTGTAGATATTATTGTAAAGTTCCAATATTAATTTCCGTGAATATCATATTTTTATCTTGCATTTTATTTATTGTTTACAGGCTGCATGGCAAAACAAACGGCACGCGAGCAAATTAAAAAGAAAAGTGAAGAAATAAAAAACGCGCGAATTCTGCCTTCGCTTCGTAAATAATAAAATTATACTGAATTTAAATGTACTCAAATTAGAACTGAATTTTATAAAAAAATTAACTATAAAAAGCCGATGAGAAGTTTAAGATATTCGTAAGTTAACACTTATTTATTTTCTCATTAGGGTCACGAAAATTATAATATCCACTTTGGGAAGCAACAACTAGCCCAAGTACCTACCTACTTAGATTCCCTTGTCAGATGTGTCTCTATATAAGAATCCCTCGTTATTTCGGCATTCTACTCTACCATCCTGAAAATTTTTGCTAACATTACTTTATTGCTTTACCAATGGACGACAACTATTAAGTCACAATAATAAAATTATGTTACTCCTATTCAAGGTTTCATAACATTACGAAATAAAACGTGTTTGATAAAAATTAAATATATTTAATGCTAAGTTTGAACGGTGATTTGGTCGTTGTTTCTGCATTTTCCGTTACCGCGTCGTAGACATCGCTATCAAGTTGAGGCTGTTCAGTTGTGGTGGCACCGCTCGCATCCGGGGATATATTTGTTTGACCGCCGGGCTTCGATAAACCCACGCCACCAGCCCCCATATCCATGCAGTCGAAATGAAGGATCTGTAAGTAAGACGTATAAAATGAAACGTTGAATTTTGGCGGGTACACACAACAATGTGTCGAGTATATAGTCATCAATAGGTAACTTTGCAAGTCTGAAAGAAACAGTTAGATGCGCAGAACAAAAGGCAGAGCTTCTGCGTATCTCAAAGGACTTTTGCGCATGTAATGTCTCTTTCAGACTCTTGCCAAGTTACGTGTCGATGACTATACCTACGGTAAACACCGGTCGCGTAACAGAGCGTCGTTGCGCCGTGAAAGACAAGTAACAAACACTTTCCATATAGAACTACATAATTATAATCTACTATTATGTACATTACTATTACTATTATGTGCATAGTATCTAAATGACAATTATTTCCTATTATATTTTGACATTATTATGGATTTACATATAAATGTAATTATGATTAAATCTTATTTCACTTACTATAACTGGAGCTTTGTCAAGTCTAGTGTCCATATCCATGCAGACATGTAGCTTTTGCTCGACGATACTGATGTCAAACAGTCGCACACACATGTCCACGAGTCCAGGTGGCAAGTATGGTACTGGGATAGGCACGCACAGTGGTGGTGGGTTCCGAGCTGTAATCATACGGAAATTAGTCCAAAGTACGAATGTTTCTGTGCGTTTTTTACTGTTCTTTAAGTTACTGGGTCAAACCATCCTTTGGGTTATTAGAACTAACTCCCCTTTTCGTATAATATTTCATAGTAGGTATATTCGCTATATTTGTAATATACAGATCTTTCTATACTGTAAGAGACCTGTCTCATCGGTCTGTAATATAATCTGTCAGTAAGGTATATGATAGAACTTTTCAAGAAATCATCATCAATCATCAGTCATAGATTATATTAGATCTCAGTGATCTACAGGCCTGATATTACTTTTACCAAATTTAATTTTTAAAATGTTCTTTAATCTAAGTAAAACAATCATCATCCATCATCATCAACTTGTTATAATCTATTAGGTGTAGGTAGGTACTTATACTCATCTCCAAAAAAAATTTACTTACTTGAAAATGTATCCTGATAAACGTTTTTGTTATTCATTTTTACGTCCATTTTAATAAGCGAGTCCGTAGGGTCGTAGTTCAGTGTTACACATGCTGAAAGTTTTAAATAAAAAGATATGTATAAAAACATCAAAACGCTACATAGAAGTCTGTGTACTTACATGAAGGGTTCTCGCAAAACAAATAAAGAAAATGATATTATGGATAGGTACTCTCAATTATTTATTAACATATTTTTTTACTTCATCATAGTCTTCAATTATTATTTTAACCAACTCAAATATACCTAGGTACAAACATTTAGCGAGCGTCAAAATATAATCAACAAAAAAAACTATGTTAGACTGGATAAAATCCGTGGATTAAATCGATATTAATTCTTTCTCACAGCAAACTTACTTTGCCTGTCAAAGTTGAACGCCTGGATGCGTACTCCGGTACAGCATTTGCACTGCAAACCGTCGCACTTGCAAGGTCCACCTCTGAAGGGTAGTCGCAGGGACCAGCCCGGGCGGTACCAAGGTCTTGGCATCATTTTTCGTATTGTCTGAAATTATTATTTATTTTTATGTAGATTGCAGAAAAAAAGGAATGATAGTTGCTAGTCAGGCTTCACAAAAAGAAAATAGAAAAAAATATAAAATGAATATATTAGACGATTGCTAGGTTAGATATTATGTGTTAGTAATCGTTTAAAATTTGTTCATTCGAAGTTGGTCACAGATGCATTGCTACCTCTGAGGACTAATGATTGCCTCTTTTACATAATTGTAATTGAAAACGAAAATCATATTGCAAACCGGAACACAATTAGGTACTATTTTTGTGTTTTTTGCAACATTATGTAAAGTTCAGTATTATACAGGAACTATTGGAACACCGGTAAAAAAATAGAAGATATCGTGCAAGAAATGCGGATTTAATTTCCCTTCTAACAAAGTTACCGAAACGCACTGTTCAATTGCATAATGCCACTTAATATGCCAAATATTTTCACGAAAAGTCACTACGATAAATTCCGGAAATGGAATCCTTACTCGTAAGCGAAAGTTATATTATTTAATAATTCATAGGTTACTAGTAAAAATAATAATGGTAAAAATAGGTATCACATTACCTCATTTGTTTTCATGTCGTAATAAACAGAAAAGTCTGTAACATCCATTGCGTCATCATAATGACCAAAACCCGTTCGGTATTTCTTTAGCGAGTTAGATGCTTCTGTAAATTGAAAACATTATTTTTAGGTATAATATTTTCAAAATATATGTCTACCAGCTGATAAAACAAAATAATAAGATCCTGAACTCAAACATACTCATAGTAAACAGTAGAACTAAAAAAAATAAACTAAACAAATGAATAAAAATATAGGCGACACAAAATTAGTTTTTCAATGAAAATAGAAATTATTAACTAATTATAATGATATTGTTATTATTATTATATAAGATCTTAAATATAAGAAAAGTATAAAAAATCTCACCTGTAGCAAGAGGTACACAAGTAACCCAAAACAAAAACAAAACTAGTCGATACATTTTAACGATACTTTAATTCGACAGCTATTGTCTCAAGGGACGCTATTCAAATGGTTGCACATCAGTTAGAATCACACAAACACATAAAGGATTGGCTTGTATTTGTATGCAAGATGCGCTGTGCGTGAGCGCAACTGACTTGCGGGACTTTCTAGAGAGAAACTCCTGCGCATCGCAACGGGCGCATCATCACTGGCCATTAAATATCCATCTTCGTGTCTTGAACTGATTTACTTTAAAATGATTTATTTCGTAATGGAAAAGAAATGTTCAATAAGTAATAGACATTCAGTACAAGTGTTGAATGAAGTTTTAGAGCAGAAATTATTTTTATTAATTTTTCACACTTGACTGACTATAAAAGTAGAGCCATTGTTAGAAAGTTTGAATATTATTTAAATAATCTTCACATAATTATTGAGACTTACGTATGTTTTTTAATGTACGCGGTCTCAATCTAACTTGAATCAATCAAATCCAATCAACCTCATTGCTCGTATACCCTGCTGAACTAAGAACCAGGTTATGACGTCAGGCCCCTCATATTAGTGGTTGTTGGGCTCTCTACTTACCTACCTAATTTCGTCGGTTCTCGTGCGTAATGGTAGATTATTTTGATAATCTGACCCAACTATACTAAAATTGACCCCAAAATGAATTGAAATAGGTGTCTCGATCGTAGTGTCATAGAGCCAGTAAGTTACTTTCTTTTGTTTTTTATTTGTTTTTTCTTTTGTATTTAGTGGATGGTAACTTTTCAGTGTGCTTTTCAGCGATACTTTTCGTGTTAGGTACCAATGATTATGGCTGATTTCGATAACTTATTAATTTTGTCATCTGGTTCTTTCTTTATTTACAAAAAAAACAAAAACAAGTTCAATAAATAGGTTTATTAATGTAGTTCAAATAAATATTATTATCTTTACTGTATAAATATTTTTTTTCCTTAGTTATCATTAATGTATTTATTGTCATTGGTGACACAAATAATAAATTAATTTATAAGTTAAAGCAGTAATAGTAAGTTAACTATGCTATTATTGTTTTTTAAATTACTATTATAAACACAATCCTTAACTAGTATGATACAGTAAAATTATATTTAAAAATATGGCCATAAATTATTAAAAAATAATACATTACTATTAATACATCATTTATCTAAGTCAAACACTTCGAGTAAAGACCGAACGACATTATTTTCATCGTATTCTTCGATATCATCTTCACCTGCATCAATGACAGCGTCAACACCTCCCTGAGGGCTGGCTATTGGAAGGCCACCACCTTCATCAGGTTTTACCATTGCTATACCGTTAGCACCCATTCTGAAATACATAAAATATGTAAATGATGGTAATTCCACGGCATAAAAATTTTTTCACAGCACATTTAGAAAGAGAAATAATTCGAATAAAAAGTCATTAGGACAATAACTGTGGTGTTGAAAGCATAAAAACACCTTGAAGTTGATTATAAGATGAGGAAATCAAAATCTATGATACATTCACTTTACATAAGGCCAAGATTTATAAAATCCTGTATCACTGACTACATTCTTTGTAATTACCTACAGTTTGCTTTTCACGATATTTCATGGTGCGTGCTTATACACTGTAGATAGAGCTTCCTTTAGAGGTTTTTTCGGATTGCTATAACATGGGGTTTTGAAAGGCTTAAAAAGAGAGCTTTTACGTTAGCCAAGGCTATAAAAAATATCTTGTGTCCCAGATGGTTACCAACTCTTTGCACCATGTCGCCTTCTCTATATAAGCACAACTGGCACTATCTCCGGGTACGCTAATAAACAATATTTGTATACGAATTTCATTTCAAATAAGGTTGCTCAGTAAAATACTTAGCGCTGCTTTCTCCGTAATACACTGCTTATTAGCATAAAGTAAGTTAGCTATGTTTACTTACATAAGTAATGAGATAAACATTGGGAAATGATAGAATTCTTCTTTAAGACCATTCTATTACTTTGATCCCTACTTAAAATTAAAATTTACAAGGTCCCTAAATAAAATAAAAAATAATATTTTTTTTACCTTAAGCAGTCAAACGCGAAGTTAAAGAGCTCTACAGATCTCCAGTTTCCCGTCATAGCTAAGCAAAAGTGAAAGTTTCTGCCAGGGAAGAAAACGTTATAAAATTTGGCGCACACTTTTAAGTTTGATAATCTCGGTGGGCTTATGCAAATTGGCCTGGGATTTTTACCTGCAATGAAACAGAGTAAAAGTTATTATTAACACTTCAAGAATAACATTAATTGTGATAGTTACAGATATTTTACCTGACATAGAGTTTTCATAAAGAATTCTGTCGTTTAAAGACATTGCCACATCGAAAGCAAAATCTCCTGGATGGTATGCGATCTTCATACAAGCTTTTTGTTTCAGTAAATCCATCACATATCCTGTACAGCATTTACAGATGCCTAAAGAGCATGTACATCTTCTATTATCATCCGCCTGTTCTTGACTTTGCCGCGCTAAAATTGCACTACTGACATTTCGCCGAATTACATGATTAAGTAGCAGAAGGGCACTATCTGGCACTTCCAGATATTTCTGAATTTGTAACTCAACATTACTTGCATTGTATGTAGGTACAGCTAAAACAAAATGAACAGGTAAAATTATTAAGAAAATAAGACCCTCCTAAATTATACGAGTAAGTAGTAAAACAATCACTTACCTGTAACTAAATTCCGAAACACAAATACAAAAACTATCACAACTTTAAAAACGTCCAAAAATCCCTTCATGTTATAAATGTTAGTCCTTCACAAAGCTGCGCGTGCACCGATCGCATGAGGAATACAGACATTCCAGTTCATGACATGAGATTCAAGCCGGTTCACGGTGGAAGCGAAATCTCGTAATCGCATCTAGTAACTTTCACACACGACTCAAAATTAATCGAGCAGCAATTTGTCAGTTGTATATTTGTACGAGAAATAATCACATATATTTAAAGTGAATGCACAAACGCCAATTAAACACAACCCATAATTATAATAATTGCAAGAAAAAAATGTTTGAGTAACTAATTTGGGGGTTCAGTTGGTATGATAACTAATCTTATATCTTACTTACAGTTTAAAAAAATAACAAATTTAATGGATATAAATATATTTAAATAAATACAATAAATAAATAAATAAATTAGTCTATACTCCTTCCGTCGAAAAGGTCACCAACGGCATCTCCTAAAGCATCTAAAGGCCCCTGGTCCTGCGCTGCTCCTCCGAATAATCCTCCAGGGCTTCCAAAAAGACCATCACCATCACCACCTAGAATGCTACCTGCATTCTCTAGGAAACCTCCATTGTTATTATTTCCACTGCCAAAGAGGTTAACTGTTGATGGACCTGACGATACAGGCTTAGGTTTCAGGCCAGTTTGAACTCCAGAGCTTCCAAGACTGCAAATTATTATAAATATTAGTAAGTTACAAACTTTTACAGTTACAAACTTTTTATTGGCAAGCGTAATTATTAAATACTAGCGGCCTGCCCTTGCTTCGCTTCGGGAAAAAAATCCTATTTATCTTAGCGTGATGTTATATAGCCTATTTGTCTTCCTTGATAAATGGGCTATCTAACGCTAAAAGAATTTTTCAATTCGGACTAGTAGTTCCTGAGATTAACGCGTTCAAGCAAACAAAGAAATTCACCAGCTTTATAATATTAGGATAAATAATATTAATTCACTTAGTAGCAATCACTTATTCAGTATCTCAATCGCGTGAAAGTGCCATATTGTATAAAACCGCAACTACGTTTTTACCTGAACTATTTAACGTGACAATAGGCACTTACAGGCTCTCGAATGTTTATGAATCGGTCAACATGACTATTACATATTTCTTGCGTGATGATCGCACAACCATAATCGATAATCCGAAAGAGAAAAAATTAATAACTGTAAATTCTTACCCAAAGCATCTAAATGACGCTGAATATACGGGAAAACCAGCGATATCTGCCTCAATATCTAAACAAGCAAATGCGTTTCCATTACGAATACGGATATTTGAGAGTTCTGCGCAAACTCGGACGAATGGTGCTCTTCTAGGGTTGAAACAAATTGGTGGAGGGTCACTAGCTGTAACATAATTATGATCAAGTTAAAACTACAGTTCTACTGAAGATAGTTAAGGTTTTAAAGCATATTTATGGTACCTGAAACTCTTCGTCTGACCACTGTATTATTGTTTACACTCAGTCTGACATCAAATACAAAGTCTTCCGGCACGAAGGAAATGTTACCACAAGCATTCATTCTGAATCTGTCCAATATGGCGCCAGTGCAACATCCACATTGTCCTCTCACGCATGAGCAAGGAAATCTAAACACCTGACCGCTTACTTCTGGAACAGGCTCTTCAGTGACTACGTCTTGTAACACAGGTGCTTGTGTTACAATAGGACGAGCGGTACTTGATAGAATAGGTTCTTGAATAACGTGTTGAGTAACTTCATTATTCTGATCACTGGCTTGTGTAACTTCACTCTCTATTTCATCCTCTACCTCGTTTTCATCCTCTTCCTGTATATGAACTGGCACAGTGACAGTGACTGGAGATTTAAGTACCGGAGTAGGGTCTAAAGCCTGATTCCAAACAACTTGAGGAACCTTTACATTTATCACTTCGTAAGCTCTGTCTACATCCTTAATTATTTGATCTAAAAGAGAAAAGTATTTTAAAGACTGTAATATTTTATTTTAATCAGAAATGTAATACATAAATACTTGAATAACTTACTATGTCTTGCATCGCCAAAATGAAGCGAACTTAGGGTGATAAATAAACAGAACAACGTCAAGGATAACATTTCGCTTGAGTATTTTTACGATTTAATTACCATTACAACAGTTTCGCTTGACTCCCGAGTTTAAATAGCTGGTGTAGCATTTCTACTCCAACTATTTAACGGCTGTCCAGTTACAAAGTTCCTATACTTATTTTAGCTGTACGGTCAATGAACATTGCAAACAAGTTTTAAATTTTAATGTTGTCACGAGAGAAAGTAGTGACTTTAAATGACATCGGGAACGTGGACTGAATGCATTTTAGGATGTTCAATGGCATAATTTAAAAGATGGAAAGTGTATTATGTAAGTTTCGCAGTAACTCATATCAATTAATATTTATGTATTTGTAGGCAACAAAATGAATAACTGGGGTTTCCTTTATTCAGAATGTGTCTTGTTTTATTGGTCTAGAAACACAATTATCGAATTCTTCCTTGTAAGTTTTTATTTGAATCCATAATGTTTATTTGAATGAATTATCATATGTTATCATTTCATTTGTTCATAAAAATTTACCGATAGTTTTTACTTTATTTGATTTTATTATAATTGATTTAATGTGTGTGTGTAGGGAAAAGCCTGATATTTATATATGTATATTTAAATACTGGCATTAAAAGAATATTACTTTCTTAAAGTATGAGTTATACAATTTTTAAGTTACTTTATTATCTGTTAATGTCCATGCTATTAAGTATTAAATTATAATGTAAGATTACATTTTTAAAACTATTTAATGCATTCAGTATTTAAAATAACTGGGAAAATAAACAACACATATTTATTTGTAAGAGACATTTAATAAAATAAATAATACTTTAAATAATTTACTATTTACAACCATTTTATTTTTATATTACGATAAATAAATAAATAAATAGTCTAATTAGAATACCCTACAAAATCTTTATGTCATACATTACTCCAAAGTCCTCGCATCATTTTATTCTGTCTCCTACGCAGTCCTATGCTGTCACTCAAAGCTTCTAAACCAAGAACATCATCGTAGTCGTCATGATCGGCACCATTTCCATTCGTGTGTGGCTTATGGTGTTTGACATGTTTATTTTGTCTCTTATTTCTTCCAAATATTCCAAGTTCGTGTCCTACACTTTCACCTATTTCAGTTAAATCCAAAACGTCTAAGTCGTGCAAATTGAAATTTTCTCCACGATGTTTCTTTTTAGGCAGTGATAGTCCTTCGTAATAATTATTTAAAACAATTTGTTTATTTCCATACGCTCTACTTTCGTCGGTACCGGTTTCTTGATCAGCAGCGTGTTCTTCTGATTGTGAATCTAGAGTTTGAACGATTTGAACCATATCATCGCTAACTATAGTTTCAGAAGTAGTTTCAACAGGGGCCGTTGTTGAAATTTTAGGCGTGATCGTTTCAATTTTTTCAAATGTAACTGGTTCCTTGTTTGTTGTTTTAATATTGTCGTCTTTATTAATAGTAGGTACTAAAGGCGTAACAGGCATAACTGATAATTGATCAGTAATATGTGCTAGTGATAATTGTAAACCAGCGTCTTCTAAACTAGTAACGCTCTTCGTAGTAGTTTCAACTGGAGCAGATTGTTCGGGTACAGGTTCAATCAAAGGTATTCTTTCCACTGATCCGAATGGGTAGTTGTTATCAGAAACTTTTGTCTCTGTACTAACAATGGGAGCAGAAGTAGAAGCAATTGTTGGTGTTGTTGCTGTTGAAATTGTAATACTTTCTTGTGTAGTTGTAGTTGTGGGACGCCTGTTAGGATTCGCTGGTCTTCTAGTCGGTCTACGAGTTGTTGGTCGGCGACTACCAGGGCGACTTACTCTTACAGGTGTTGTTCTTATTCTTGGTGTTGTTGTCCTAATGGGTCTTCTTGTTGGACGACGAGAAGGTCGAGGGCGTCTTGTTGTTGATGTTGTAGTGGACTGTAGTGGAGCCTGCTTCTTCTTGTTTTTGTTTGTTTTTTTACCATCCGACGATCCAAACAGATCTCCAAGTAAATCATCTCCCAGAAGACTAAAACCCGTATAATCTGCACTATCAACATCATTTACTGCATCAAGGCCCGCTGAAAAGATAAACATATCCGTGTTTAGTGAAATCAAAATGATTATTGTGTTATTAATAGTTCAATAATGGGTTTGAATATTTTCGAAACTATAACAAACATTTATTTAGCTATATAAAATTGAGTGCACAGAATTTAATATCAAATCTATTATACATTATAAAATAAACGTACCATCATCATCGTCGTCATCATCATCTTCATCGTCATCATCATCATCATCGTCGGCATCATCACCACCAAGTCCGAAGTCATCTTCATCGTCATCATCGTCATCGTCATCGTCATCATCCTCAACCTTTTCATCTTGAGGTACTAGTGGTAGGGGATCAGCTGGTTCCGATGATACTCCTCTGGGACCAAACTTAAAGCAGGAAACTCTTACTGCAGCTTCGACAGTACTTCTAGCTTGTAGTTCTAAGCCGAGACAAGCTCGGAACTCTTCCCCTGTTCTCGCAATATTGTAAACTCGTCCACAGAATTTTGATATACCCCCTGGCAGCGGCATACAAACTGGACTAGGCTTGCGACCTGTGGAATAATTTGAATGTTTGTAAGTTTGATTCATATTTTGAATAGTCAATTGATGAAAATGTGATTTTGTAAAAAGGTTTGACTCTATCGATGTCTAAATGGTTAAATCAAGACATAGCTAACTTTATGCTTAATGTTTTGCAATAGTGTACGTTTACAGATATAGGCTAGGCCAAACATCTTGGCCACGCGGAAAAGAGACAGATAGACGCGCAGAAGTTCGTTTTTTTAGGTACCGAGCCAATCACGATCCCCCG
>DWKA01002100.1:0-11176 GCA_018249155.1 Panoquina ocola ocola
GGACCAGTAGTTCCTGAGATTAGCGCGTTCAATCAAACAAACTCTTCAGCTTTATAATATTAGTATAGATTAATAAATTATTTTGAATTTTAATAGTGACTTCCCGTGATCAATTCTCGACCGGGGCAGATAATTACGAGCATGTGACAGACAAATTAGTAAGTTACTGAGTTACTAAAGTAATTAGTTATTTGTCTTGTCCACGTCTTTAAATTAAAAATCGCACACTTTTACATTCCTACTCATTTCGCACTCATGAGTAAGCGGTAAAGTAACAAACACATCCACAAACAACAAATCAACAGCTCATATTCGCAACACGTAATATACGGGGATATGTAAAATAGCGTATTATCCGTTTGAACCTATGACCTGACGATTTGGCGTGAATGTAACAAAGCACGATGGGAACCTTTCCGCTGTAGCCTTCGAGGAGAGAGAAATACATAAAATTGCTACTTATACGAATATCCACTTTATACTGTAATAATCTGAGTTGATTTTTGCATGAAAAAAAATTACGATAACGTCATGAAATAATGCTAGTTCCAATGAAAATTGTTCTTTAATCCATCAAGTTAAAGTCTTTATTCCCAAAGCAGGAAAATTCTCTCTGTTTGTTGGCTGTATTACACGTCGATCGCTCCCTACGTAACGACATTTCCTTGTAGCATTATACCTCTTTAATTGCAATTTATGAAGTTACGTTACCAATAAATGCCATGCGAAGTTCTTCGTTGGTTTGTTTGAAAATCCCAACTAACTTTGAAGTTATGGAGATTTAGACATTTATAAATAAAATAATTAGTAATAGTGGAGTCTTGAGTTCTACGTTCCTCTATTTACCTACACGTACCTCTATTTTTTTAGAAATAAACTTATTAGTATTTTTTTAATAAACTTGAGACTATTACAAAATAGTAGTTGCATCGGTGAAGGAAACATCGTGAGGGGCCCAGAAGTGGGACAATTACAGGTTTACACGATGAATGAAATTACGTAATAGTCATTTTAATCAATACATAATAGTAATTATAATAAAAACAAGGGTTCTATAATATAACACAGTAAAAATTTAAATATTTATAAGTTTTTAAAAGCGCAGCCGAGCGGCCGTGTAAAAGACTTCAACGCAGTCAAACAATACTAGGTTGTCCAAACTTCATTTTATTATGAGAATAATGGTATTATTACAAGTATTATGGCAATAATTTCACTCTGTTTAACTCCGTGCTGTTAAAAATAGTTTTCATTACTTGCGGATACACATATCTAATTCGATTAAACTACGAGGTCTTTACGTGCGAAAATTATAGGGCTGCCACTATTCCGGGGATTCCCCTTGTGCTAATACGTATACTCTGTTTTTACCACCTATCTGTATCGTCTAAAAAATAAACTCTGCAAGACCTAATACATACCTAATACATTAATAATCAAAATCAATCAATCATCAAAAGGCACAGATATTTTTAACCCTACATAGTAAAATAATATATTTTTATGATATTTTCTAATATTACTTACATTACTCGTAGGATGTGTCATTATAAAAAGTTTGCTTAAGTTGCTAAAAGCTGACAGCCCTATTTTCATTCATAAAAACGTACCTCCTAGCAATAATCTAGTAAATTATTTGTACCGGATCTTAAGAATTTGACTCACTTCTAGACATTTACATACAATAGACGACTTGAGTTTTTAAAAGCTATCAGTGGAATTTCATAAGTACCAATTAATTTTAGATCGCATAAAAATAATTCTTCCAACAAAATGTTATTATTAAATTCGTAATGGTTTAAGTAGATAGGTTTTTAGATATAATTTAATTAGATATTTATCGTTAAGTAACTATAAATATTCCTTAAAAAGTGTTCATGGTCATCACGTGACCATGATTTATGTAAGTAACTGGGTTGAAATATTTAATAACCGTGAGTACCCTTTTGCATACGAAATAAAGTTGCATACCTATTTTTATTATGGAAATACTATTGAATTCTTGCAATAATAATTACGAGTTATTGTTGCCTGTATTTCGGTACACAAATAGATAAAATATAACTTAGAATAATTAGAATACCCATATCTCCGTGCAATAAATTTAAATTGGGCTTGTCATAGTTATTATAGACTATTAGGAAGTAGGATGCTTGATTTATAGATATCTTTAATCGGTAGTATTTTATTAATGATCTTTGAATAGTTGCAAAGCAGTTCCCCATTTGCAACAAGAATACAAAACATTCTAATAATAAGAAACATTGTATTATTCGTCTTAGTACACACATGAATAACAATAGTTACAAAAAAACATCGCGATTTTAATACGAAAAAACAAATTAAAAAAAAAAACGAATAAAAACTACTTACTCAAAACACAACACTACACAGTCCACACACGAATACGGGACACGTAAAACAGGAACAGTTATCGTATACGTCGGGAACAGATCTCACGAAGTCGAATTTAACCAGGGCGGGTTTACGCGCGTGCATCACTGCATAGGTCGCGTGGGGTCGCCGGCGTGTTGTCGGAACGCACGCCCGCGTCACACTGCCTGCAATCAGCTGGCGCCCTGGCCGGCCGGTCGAACGTGTGCTAATCGCGCCAACACACTCCGCATAATCAGGTGAGAGGAACTGTATGGAGCTGTTATTACAATTTACAATCTGATCTAAGTCTCGTCAGCGCCGCGCCGAGAAAACGATACACAATAGAAATGCTATTATGTCTCGCACGAATTCACGCCTGCTGGACTTGAGGACACAGACAAAGACTAACTCAAGACGGAATGTAGCGTCCTATACAGATAATAAAACACATAATAGGCACCTATCTTGGCATCTGGTTGGTTTCCCGTACTTTTATGTTGTTTGTTCAGCCAAAGGACAGATAAGTAAAGAAAGCGTACCTATTTAACAAAAAAAGACGCTGTCACCAAGAAAAAAGTAAGGACAATTTTGACGACGTCGATGTATGACGATGCGGAATCTAGAGGTTTAATAACCAAAGGGCAGAGACATACTTTTATTTATTTTAGGGGCTTTAAGCTCCTAATGCTCCTAAAGCTCTGGTTGAAGCGCTCATAGTGGGCTGGTGTCGATTCTAAGCGATCGGCTGGGTTAAGCAACAGCGGGCGCGGTCGGCAGGTACTCGAATGAGTGACCGCTAGTGGTAAAAATTCTTTGACGCTTCCGTATTCCCGTACTCCGGCCACTAATAAACTTCTAAATATATCGGACACACTAAAACATTCTTTGTCACACCGCAACCACTCACGCGACGCTTGCACCTGACATAACACAAAACCTAGGTACAACGAAACAAAGAAAGCAATACTTTAAACATATTGATGTCCTCAACGATGGACATTGCGTTCGTGTCACTCGCACTTTCGATACGTGCCGTTTGAGAAAGAGATGGAAGATGACGTTGCTGAGCGCTGAACAAATCTTGGCAATCGTTCAATAAATCGATCGATAAAGTGATCAGTTTTGATTGTATGTACTCGTACGAGTACTCGCGATTCCTATTTTATTTTCCTGTATTTTACGATCAAGACGGAGAGTTGACAGTTTTATCCACAAATTCCCAAACTTATCCAATAAAAATTTACGAATATAATAATATCATAAAATTACAGCTTTACACTCTAATACCACCTATTTCAATGAATAAAACCGTTGATAACCTCATTAAATAATATAAGCTGCACTAGAGTATTATAATCCAAAAGCATGAAAACTGTCTCTTTTCGTTGGCCTAGAGCAGAGCATTCACATTAGGTACATTAAATTCGCTATGTATACACAATCATATACACTTGGATTTGCTGTGTCTTGGATACTAAGACATACAGAAATAACAATCATCAAAAGAAATCATTCTGTTTCCCTGGAAATCGAACCCAGGTCTCTTTGTATGGCGATCCGGTATGACTACCATTGAGCCGCAGCGTACGGGTCTTTCTTATTAGTTATGTGTATTTTTTTCTACAGCGTTCAGAGTTAGGTCACAAAGATAGCATCTTAAAATTCATGCTATACAGCCCGGGTTTCGATACACATACATCTCGTGGCAATAAAAACTCCTATAAAAGGAGCTAAATTACTTTCCCCTGTTATTCAGATTACAGACGAATACATCGCGTCTTGAATTATAAATGTCATCTTTGCAACGGTGTTGGCGTGTTTCCACTGGACTTAATGGTGATATAGGTCAGGTACGACACGGATTTTTTTCAGTTCTGATGCCGTATTAGATTAGTATTGGGCTTTAGATTTTTTTTATTGTTTTTTTTTAATAGGTATGTCTATTATAAGACATGCTTGCTGAAGAAAGATATTAATTTAAATTACCTAAAGCAATTACAAAAAATTAATTAGAAATTAGTTACTTTTTTCTCAATAATAATTATCATACATAAATGAATTATACATATATGTATTACTAAAACATACATTTTATAATCTGTAGTAATACTAGTAAGTAGATAGCCAAGTGATTAAATAACATAACTGAATTTAATTTATTAAGACACCTTAAAAATATTTTATTTCACTGTCGTGTCGTCCGTCACAATGGGCCTAGACTCTAGTCTATAGAACAAGATTCACCATTACACAAGAGCCGCGTGGGAATGCGCTCGCGCACGTTCCTAGCTCGTCTGTATGCAAAAACTGGACAACACCGGATCTAGCTTCCGTCTTCACTGTTACCGTTATGTGATCTATAGACGGATTATCATACAAAAAATCTGTTACATAAACCTAACCTATGCATCTATTCGAATCTCAATTCTTCTAAATCTAAATTATTTATTACATGAACGAATATCGATATAGTCAAATTGGCTGGTTAGGAATGTTCACATTTCCTGCTTATTATAATCTTAAGTTTTATTCGTTTGATTAGTTTATATTGCAAATTGGTTTGTAACAAATGCCTCAAAATCCATAAAACGCAATGGCTTCAAATTCTCCTAGGCAGAATCACGGTAATCAAGTATAATTATGTGGTATTGGCAGCGCGGCAAGAAACTCCAAAGAGATCTTATTTTCTATTCTAGTAATAATTATGTATCATAACTAGCAGGGTGTTCAGAGCCTACGCTAGATGATTGCAAAACCGATACCTAATCTCGCCCAAAAATAAGTTTTAGGCCTAAAAATTTTTTATTATGTTTTGATGTTAAATCTATGACAGCGTCCTTCAATATCGGATATGCGAATCGAGCGTAGTATATTGTAATTAGGAAGTTAGGCTGTCGCCCAATCCGTAGATCCAACGCCTACTGCTATTGTTCTTTTCATACCATTATGCTATCATAGATACCGGAAATTATTATAAAACTATGTACCTACAGATCGCGCGCGAGTTGATTGCAGTCGGGACCTGAGGTAAAAGGGGGGAGCATTAATAATTGTAATTTTAAGCTTTTATAACACTATATTAAAGACGGCGGGGCGGCGTGCTCCCCGCATTTACCTCAGGCCCCGACTGCAATCAACTCGCGCGCGATCTGTATCTATTATTCTGTGACATAATAATAACTTTTGTAGTTAACTTGACAAAATGTTTCATTAATAGATTCAGTCATAAATTGTTTGTTAGGCGGTTAGGCATTGCTTATTCAGGTTGCGGTTCGTGATGAAGTGGAGAAACTTCCCACTTTCGATTTTTGATTTATTTTGACATTTTAGTATATTTTGAATTCTAAAAAACGAGTACAAGTCTAAAGATTCCAAAATATTTTGCTAAAATATACAATTAAAATTGCTGGAAACATTTCTAATGAAATTCCTATTCATTAAATGTCTATTGTCGAAATAAAACACAAACTCAAGGAATCATTAATTTATTTACCTCAATACAGTAAGTCACATAAACAATAAATAGTTTTTAGTGAGACACCTCTAATCTAACACATAGACAGACAAATTTTATATTTTATCATAATGCATGTTATTCCGACAACAAGCTATGAGAAATTGTCAATAACCCACATATTTTAATCTTGGATAATAATATGAATTACAATAAAGTCAACACCAGATCTTACTTTTGTGACAACTACTTTTTTTATTTCGAATTATTTAATTTAAATATGAAATTTACTCTTTCCAATGCGATAAGCTTTAATTAACTTATATAAAGAATTTCTTTGATTAAAACATCTACAAAGCATTTTTTCTTAACATATAATTTCAAATCCCAATAACGATATGAAGGAACTCTGAAAGCGGTCAAAAGCCGGATGTTTGACCGCTATTGGCAATGTCATGAGTTATCCCGTGCCTCAGAGGGCACAAAGTCCTACATAATAAACTATTAAAGAAATTCTTCAAAAGTCAAGAGTATTTGCCAACACATTCTATATATCGAAACTTAACCAGTACATAATTTAGCAACAAGCGTCCGTCTCACGTCGATTGTCTATACACTTAGCACTCCATATATTAACGACTACCTTACGATCTAGAAACATCAATACTTTTTATACTAACACGAAGATTTTTTTTTCCAAAAAAGGAGTAGTTTGGACAATGGTTTTAGGGAAATAGGAGTCAAATTTACGCGTATATTAATGAGCAATAATAATGATAAGTAAATGATAGCACTATTATCATTATTCATATCGTATACACTATTGGTAAATACTAATTTAGGCGACATTAAAATGGAAGTATCTTTAGAGAATTTTATAGCTAGTCATATTACAGCTTACTGTTTTCTTTTAATGAATAGTATGATCCAACAACAGATACCTTAAAACATTAAATAATTTTAATTGAAATGACAGAAGTAATATTTGAATTAATAATAATATTTTCAAAGTTTAGTAATGTTCTTATGAAATAAATATTTAGTTATATATATTTTTAGATCGTTGCGCTTCTAAAACCACTGTCCACACTACACACATTACTTGTATTAATAAATATTCAGCAAACACAGTAACATTGGATAAATATTTTCGCAAATAGAAACACGGCAATCAATTAACTCGGTATCGGTTATACATCTTTATAGACAAGATAAAGTCGTTCTGTTTTGGTCCTTGGGATAAATAATACTTAGACAATATATTTTACTTTAGAGAATTCGAACCTAACAAAATTGGGGCATTATATCCTTTATCCAAAGAATAAAAACATCAGAAATTAAATAGATACCCGCCTCGTATTACATTGTTAATGTTACATCTGTCAGCTGTTAGTTACTTCGATATCAGATCGAGAATTATAAGATAAATTCGAATTTCACTATAAAATGTTACACAGTGTATTAAATTCTGTACACAATAGGACACAACACGAAATGCGACGAACGAAACTAAACTAGCAATACCTACAATAAATCAGAAAATAACTCTACACCGTAACATAATGTAAAATCACAAAATAATCACAAACTTAACAACATAATAAAATTAGGACAAGTTGAAGTAAACATTTTGTAGAAAATTAAAGTTGTGAAAACGGAAAATATTAAAAAAATCAACTGACGCGTACAGTCGAAACGAATGTCATAACAATATAATTTTTACGATATTTTTAATATACATAGTTACATTTTTAGGGTATAATCAGATCTATTCTATCGTGTAATATGCTTTATATTATTTTCCAATTTAGTATACAGATATACTATGATCTCGCTACATGAACTAAAGCGTAATTATTATTAACAGAGGAATTAACAAACACGAGTAGACTATGTAATGGAAACATCACTAAATTTACTAGCTAAAAATTACAAATCAAATTAGGATAGAATACATCCAATATTCTACCTATATTAATCTGATTAGATATATAACCAATAGATTATTTTGGAACTTGATAACGATGGGAATAGATAAGAATACACCCTAAAAATTAGGAATCGGACTTAATAGATAACGAGCACACATAATTTATTTGAATACTTTATAAAATAACCCGTAGATTACATTACATATGTAGTGGATGGAAAAGGTTCTGACAAACCAATTGAACATAGTTGAATCAAGTAAACCGAATTCTTAAAACAGAACTACAAAAATCATATATTTAATAACTTATCCAATCACCAAATAATCATACCGCTAGGTACATATTTATATAAACAAACAATTTAGAGTACGTCATACATTTGTATATATTGAAACAATTGGAAAAATAGTCAAAAACTTTTAGCACATGATTAAGCAGTCAAATGTCGTTCAGTCTAACGCATTAAAAGAAATGCAAGCTTCCCCGCCTATCCGAGTTAACGACAATCGATCCCAATATTCTGTCTATCCATAATCTTTTGTTAAGAGCAAAAGCTAACGCTATATTGTGACCATGTGACCTTTAGACAGGCTTCTTACAGAGAACTATGGATAGAATATTGGGAACGATTGTGGATTTGTGATGGTGAATATATTCCTCATAAAGTACGACCCACACAACATCTGTTAGTAACGCGCGTTTAAATTATAAAGTTATTTTGGAATACGACTTTTAAACTTACAATATTATAAAATATATTTTCCAAACACTTTCTCTTTGAATGTACTTGACATTAAAATTTCCTATTCAAAGTATAGAAGTATATAATTAAAAACGAGGATATATATATAATTAAATACAAAATATTTATGGTGTTTTGTTAAGTGAACGAGCAGGTAAATTATATTCCCTTTCAATTTATTATGTTGTAATAATTAAATTGCTCTAATATTTTTCTAAAACACCGCAATGTACCCGTAAGCTTCACAAAAAGAGAAAAGAAACTAGCATTTATTTGAAAGTAGTTTTAGAACACTTCAGATTAAACTAGTTACGATTCTCTACATTTTGAATAAAACTATTTGCCATAATTCATTTAAAGAGATTGATAATTTGATACTGTTTCAATGTGGATTTGTGAATTCAATGTATTAAAATAAATTCAAATATTCTATCAGAAATAGACCTGGCAACCCTTTGGTAGAATATAATAATATGCGTGATAGAATAATATTATGGCAACACTATACTATTTTATAATCTGCATACTGCTACATAAATAGATTCTGAATCGTAGACATGAATATTTTTATTACTACACTATGTTTAATTACTCTAATTGCATAGGTCGATTACTTCGCAATAATTTTACTGTCAAAACTATTTTAACATTTTGAATAAATGAATAATCTATATTCACCGAACACACGAATAATCTTTTAATGAATAACCGTTACAAACTGAAATCTATTATT
Organism: Panoquina ocola ocola; assembly: GCA_018249155.1. Classification (NCBI taxonomy): domain Eukaryota; kingdom Metazoa; phylum Arthropoda; class Insecta; order Lepidoptera; family Hesperiidae; genus Panoquina; species Panoquina ocola. Next base: position 9,237 of record DWKA01002100.1, read on the forward strand.
CAATATTTTTACACTAACCCAATATTTTACTGAAAAAATCTAATACCGTAATTAATGCACCAATTTGTGTTGATTAGTGCCGAAGTAATAGACCACACAATCAAAAGACTAGAACAAAATGTATGGTGTCCTCGATATGTCCGACCTCAGACCGGAGCGCACTTGACGGCCACACAAATCGGTGGGTTACATCATAAATATAACTAATAACTCAGATATTGAATAACACAACATATTCGCACAATATTCATCATTCATTTTTAAATTGGCAGTCAAAGTTATTCAATTTTCTTGCAACAAGACGTTTAAGCTCCTGTTTTATTGTTTTGATTTTAATTTTTATGAGTTAAAAAGATGTCAAAGAAGAAATATACCGTTGTATATTAAAGTATAAGTTTTATAGTATCTTACTGATACATTTCAATTTAAAAAATTGAATACAAAACTTTAAAACGTATCTTCTTTTAAACTTTATGAACATCATTATGTAAGGAAAAAAGTAATAAACGACCGTACGTACAATACGTACAACGAACGTACGCGTAACGTACGCAACGAAACTTTGGACGTTCAAAAAAGGTTAAAACGAACTCTCAGCCGTCAAGTGTGAGCCGGTCGCTTTAGAATTAACGTCAAACCAAGACAAGTGTAATCCATTGTGTTTATACCTCAATACCGTACTGCGAGCTATCCGGGATCATGTTCAAGATGTTGCGATGTTCGAGGGACTCCTTCAGAGCGTAGAACAGTTGAAGTTGTTGCTCCGGTTTCAGATTGTATACCTGTTGGGGATTTCGCTGCTTTAATATTTTTATTAACAAAAAAATATTTTATGGGATATGGATAGCAAACGAATGGATATTTGATGATGATCCGATGAAGACCTGCGTGAAAAATGCGGGCGGTGATAACACTGTATTGAATGAAAATTTATCACTGCGTGCGAGCGTCGACGCATCAAAATGACGCATGACGTAGTTACCGTGTGTAACGCGTCACGTCAGGTAATTGTAACGCTTTCGCCATTTCTTTTTCTTTTACGACACCTTGCCGAAACGATGGTAGATTCAAAACATTTGACCTCAATTATAGAATTGTTTGATAACTATCTACAAATATTTAAGAATTAAAATTTATGGCAGGGATATGTCAATCTGTCATTCTGACCACCGTAGATCCTGTCATCCTTTCTATGAGTCAACATGTCAACCTGTGTACATGTTATCTTTTGAGAATCTGTCAATCTATCTACCATAGAACCTGTCATCTTTTCTAGGAGTCAACATGTCTACTTGTCAACCTGTCAACCTGTCACCTGTCACGCTGTCACACTGACCTGCTGCAAGAGCTTCTGCGGCGTGGCGGTGCGGATGAAGCTGGTGATGTACACGTTGACGAAGGTGGCCATGAGGAACTGGCAGTCGAAGCGGTCCATGATGCCGCCGTGCCCGGGGATCACGTCGCCAAAGTCCTGGGTACATCATTACATGATGATCAAGTTAAGAATAGGGTAGTCAGTGACTTCGATTGATTGACCTCTGTTTCTTCAAAAGCTTTGATAAGCTAATCTTATTGGTTAAAAACGGTGGCTATGAAAACACAGGTCATTCCTGTTCAAGATTTGATGGCACTGAATTATAATTCTCCATGTAAGCATCTACTATTGTCGATATAATACTAAGCATTTACATGTACCTGAGAAAGTAAAAAAATATCGGATTTGCCCCTTTTCCTACACCCTGAATAAGAAGCTTTGTACGTTAATTTCCCATTAATATGACCAGTTCGAATATCGATAGGTACACATGAACCTACGAAATCTGGTCACTTACTTACCTTTTTAATTTGTTTCATTATCCATATAAAAACATAGCGGTTCTTCAAACACTATAAATAATAAATAAACGCTTACACACTCATATCCCCGCACTAGGATTCCC
>DWKA01002101.1:0-11175 GCA_018249155.1 Panoquina ocola ocola
GGGCAATGAAGTAGCACAACGGAGGGGCAGTGTCATCCCTTTCTAAGACGCTTGTCAGCATAATATGTTTTTCTCACTTCAATGCCCCTCCGTTGACTATCTAATTCGGACCGTTTTTTCTTTTTCGCTCCCCGTGCGCATACCAATCTAATTATAACTTCCTTGTATAAAATACCTATTTCATTTTTCGTACCGAATTTCTGTTTTTGTTTTTGTTACACAACAATACATCTGACGTGCTTCCACTGCCCATGAACGTCAACAATACCAAAGGTACCTACGGAAAATTCTCTCAAAACTCAAAACAAAAAGTGGCTTTTAAGTTGCTTATAATTTTATTATGTAAGATTTATTTTAAATCTTACGAGTAGGTATATATATCGCCCTACGATAAGATAGTATTGAAAGTTATAAAAACCATGGAATTTGGCTAATTTTGCGCTTAAGCAGAAACGAATAGAGGTTCGTAGACGGTCTAAAGATAAGAGCAAGGTATGCGGGCCATGTTATACGTGTAGCAGTGTAAACACTCGCAACCTGCCGCCATTGCCCGCTGTTTGCTCGCTGCCGGTCCCCAGAGGAAATGTGTTTGCTTTGCATACCTGCAGCCGAGTAGCCGCTCCCGTTGACATTACTGTTGTTCTTAAATATTTAGGAACAGGACGGATAAGGCGAAGATTAAAGATTTATTTTTCGGTAAGGTTGCCGACTTACAACATACAAACATTTTTTCGTTTCAAGTTGTATTTTATTTAACAGAAGTGTCTGAAAAGGTAGATATTATTGTGTTACATTCGTTCATATTTGAATACGGCAAGTAACAAATCATGTGCATTCAAATTTTACATTGATGGATCAAATCATCCCTTCAATTGACCCTTGATAGTACCTAAATGGTTGAACAAGTTGCTACAGCTGTACCTAAGTATCATTGAAATTAAATATAATGAATAAAAATACAGTATACATTGAAATCATATATTTCAGAGAAATATTAATTTGCGGGTATTATGTGAAGGTGAACAGCGAATGAAAGATGGAAGATACTATAGCGCGCTCTTCAGAGAGCACAAGAGTTTAAAATCCACGATCGATATTAGAAATCATAACCGATGTTTGTTGAAGTGCTGAGCTCCCGAGGCCATAATCCTCTCGCAACTCCACTTAACAAACGTATAAATAATATTCAAGGCGAGGGAACATATTCGAGGGTACGCACTCGAGGGTAGTTTGACGGCGTAACGAATCGAAAAACCAAATCATCGAGTAGCACCCCTAGTGCACGTCGCTACATGATAGTTTTACAGCGCGAGCTGTGGAATTGATGTTACACTAAAAAATATGGGTTGTCAGAGTATTCAAAGGTTCCAAATAAACTCCAAAGAAAAAATAAAAAAGAGTTGGAACGCAGACTCTTATAATTGAAGTTAGAAACGTTTTGAAAAATAGTGTATTATTTGAAACTTAAGAAACAAATACTTGTCAGTAACATTTTTTAAGTTTTCTAATTAATACGATACTACATTATTTGATTATTATCGCCACTAATTACCTATGTATAAGTATATTCTTAATTAAAATCGATTTTATAGTCACAACACTAAACAAAATGTTCATCAGTAGGTACTTACATAATTTTGAAATCAAATAGCTTAATGTCTACTCCACAGATTCCGTGTGGTTAAATCTTTAGGGCTGCCCCTTAGCGGTCTGTCGAGAGTGCTCATACCGTTTTTTTATATATTTTAATTTTAATTTCATATCGGGCGCTAATGGCGGGGCCGCAGCCCTGCGTGCCGAATCGCACCGAGGCCAATGTATTCATGACGTAATAAAACTTAATGTAGCGAGTGAACTAATATTGTCTTATTCAATATTTAATTTTCAAATATGAATTTGAGCAACATTTTCGCGATTCATAAATTTCGTTTAACCGCTCGGTGGGGAAGGATGAGTTTTCACTTAACGTGGTTTTATGGAATAAGTTTAAAGTTGTGAATTAATCTTTATGATTTATATATCTTTCTTGATAATATAACTATGTATTTTGATAAGGAAAGTTTATATAAGTTTTTTTTACTCTGTTGGAATTGCCACTAGGATATGCAGTGTGGCATATTAAGATTGTGTACCGTTTTGACCGGGTTAGTACAAAATATACCTATGTAGGTAGATAACAAATTTATTGGTGTTATTTTTATTTTGAAATCCGAATATGTTATAGTTCTTTTCTTTTTAATTATTAATTACCTACTACTCAACGATCTCATGGACTTAAAGTTTATAATAAGTTATATGAATTATGTTTTTATACACTTTTTAGTAGAAATCTACATTTTGTGCATTCTAATTTTAAAGTTTTAACAAATTCTTTTGTCGTCTGTCCCAGTTGCTTGTGCGGTCCACGTTACTCGTTTATCTCCCGTTCGTCTCACGTTCCCATTCTGATTGTACCCGCGCGTTGATTATATCCATACGATGTTATCCGAGTGTTGCGAATAACCTTTAAACCGTCACCCCTCAGCGCTGAGCAAACAGTGCCGAAGTCAAATCTGAGCAAAGTTAATCCGTTTAGGTGCGCGAACCCACTTGATTAAGTTTAATTTATTTTAAAAATCAGCACCGGCCGCGCTCGCCTCCGGCGTGGGGTCCCTCCGAAATACATTATTCAGTGTTTTAGAATAATTTTCAAATTCGATTACATAGGGCCGAGGGTTCGTAAGTGGGTGGGCCGGGCGGCCGGGCGGTGCGCGGCGGGCGTATTTAGCCAACACGGGGGTCTCGTCGCGTGCGATTCTGATTTGAATATGCGACGCACGTGGCCTCCCGCGCCCCGGGGACCTCGCCGATCATATTTCAAACGTCACCAGCGATGTCTCACTCAGATACTATCGGCCGATAAACGCCGAGATACAGCCAAGGGTGGAATAGTGCCGGCGACGAGGTCTGACGGCAATTTTTTATTCCGCGATTATCGCCTGCAGTTGACACCTAGATATTACTTTTCGCTCGGCTGTACTGTGTAGCTGCTATACAGGCATTTTGTGGTTGCGAACGCGACTGTACTTGAAGTTTATTGGTACGACAATTTTATCTGTGACGTTATTGAAATGATTTTGAGGAGATTTTGTGGAAGTAATCTTATAACCTATTTATAAGGAAAACACGATATGTGTATACGGAATAAGAGTGCTTGAATATACGCGAAGGTTTACTTTATAGCTGTACAAATATATTTTTGACAAAATATTTTATCTATGTCATTTTCATTAAAATTTTCGTTTCATATTCATATTGTAGGTAAATACATCATATACCAATTGCTAAGTTTGTGATAGCGAAAGAAGGTACATACTTGCTTAATATTTTTAAATATTTATATCTGAACGTAATACCTACCTGCATACAAAAAAATCTCCTGACACACTGGCCTCAAACAAATTTTAAATTCAGAATCATTTTATAAACAACGTCAAAATTTTCAAATTCAATTTTCGAAAAAGTTGCGAGCGAAACTTCGAACGCAGAGGTTCGAAACCTTTTTATTTCGACAGCGATTTTACCATTCTCACGTGATAGCTATAATCGGTGGGAGTGCGCGCACGCGCACCGGCCGCGTGGCGGGCGGCCGCCGGCACGCGGCTCCCTGCACTCCATTACCACGAGACCACGCTGATCATGGGCTCCTGGTAGCAGAGCAGTGAACACAACGCACAATTTTATTGAATTATTACCATTCGGAAGGAATAAATACATAAATTAATTAAAAAATACACAACGCTACTCTTAAAAAGTAGCATCCCCAAATTAGGTTTGACAACTTACAAATAACGTAATCTTAATATATTTAAATTTCGCGTCACGGTGTTTGTCCGCGATGGACTCCTATACTATTGAACCAATTTTAATCAAATTTTGCACACCTATGCATTTTGATCCAACTTGAAAGATAGGATAGTTTTGGATACGAGAGGTGGCGCTGTTGTCGAGAATCTGTAGTGCTGCGGAACAACGTCTGCCAGGTCAGCTAGTATTATTATGCAGACCGATAACAAAAATGTAAGGTCTCCATTCAATTTTTTTTTTTGGAATAGAACTTCAAATCCGTTGAATGGAAGTACTCTATCATCTAAGAGCAGTTCTGAATCATCTAAGTAATATTTTAGTGACAGTTTTATTTCACTGATTACTCTACAGTGTTCCTACTCTGTGGCCATACGTCGGGTAGCCTTGATGCGATTGTGTCGGTCCTAGCAAATCGCCGAGTAATCCGCTGCTTGTATCGCAAATCGAGATATGATGGAATTAATTCGGCCGCACGCTGGTAATTGAAATGAAGACAGTGTGACAGATGTAAGCTTCAGATTGAGAACTTAGACATTAATTAATATTTCACGGATATTTATGATAATATTTATCGTTGAAACGGTATATAACTCCTGGACAACCAAGCTACTGATTTTCCAATGCATGTAGTGAAAAGCCTAGCTGTTTTCGAATACATTTTCGAGCAGATATGAGCATATTTCTAATATGTAATACGAGGCTGGATACTGTTCAATTATTTCCAGGTGTTTGGTAATATTAGCAATTTCTTATAGGTATATATTTTAAAGTATACCTACTTAATCAGTAGGTTTTATAAGCAACTAAGAATCTCCTTCGTTACTTTATATGTTACAAGCAAACCCGACCTTGCTATGCTTCGGGAAGAATAGGTCTGATTCACCGCCTTAAGGTTTTGTTTCCGGGATAAAACCAATGTCCTTCCTAGAATCCCAAAGTATCTCCATGCCAAATTTCATTTAAATCGGTTCAGTAATTTAGGTGTGAAAGCGTCACAGACGGACAGACAGAGTTACATTCGAATTTATAAAATATTACTATTACTATGGATTACAGGCATAAATATCTTCCTTATAAGTCTTGTGATCTACCAATACGTTGTAATATCAATTTAATTACATATCCGATGCGCTTTAAGCCCGAACTCGGAATCTTGGCTCAGTAATCCACGCACCAATGCGTTTTGCGCACAGTCTGGAGATACTCAATAGATTGCACTATCGCATAGCTATGTATTTACATTGTAATCCTAGGACGGTGTAATTGCAATGTCTCAAAGACAGGATAGAATAATGGCCACCTTGGTCCGCTGGTACGAGAGTTTAATTGAAAGATTCTTAGGCAACGACGAAACAAAAGCAATCCGGATTAAAATTCCAGCTTCCAGGCGGATGCTTAGCTTTTATTTATAATACAAAACTTATATTCAATCAATTCAAATTATATAATCGATTTTTTACAATCGATTGTGAAATCGATTAATTCATTGTGACGATTGTAGCGGCATCAAATATTGATACCGGTGTTAAGGGACGTACAAAGACACAAATCAAAAATGCTAAGAAATTCAATAACTGTTCGTTTTTGTGGATTGTCGACTCAACATAGGGAATACGTCGATCTGTGACGTAAAAAAGTCATGTAGAGTAACCAATCGTATTGTATACACATAAGGTATGTTTTTGAATGAAATGAAAGCGTTAGTTATGTCTTTATGAGGTTACGGTGGTCGAGATTGAGTGCGGGACACCACGCGGCGAGGGTTCGATTTATTACTCGCGACTCGATCTCGATACACCACTCGATGCATCGCGGGGTTCTGCAATAGGGGGTTTAGTTTTGACAATACTTAATGGGTTTGAAACTAAAAGCGAAAGTCGATCAGAATTGACAGATTAGAAGATTTGGTAAGGAGACTGAGATACTTGCATTTATAATGCAATCCAACAAACAATAGGAAAGTCATTGACCTCTGTTACCTGAAAAGTTTTGGATTTATGGTAAACTTGTTTCCCCCCGCGGTTTTGCCCGCGTGGAATTTTACCGTTCCGCGGGATTTCCGGGATAAAAACTATCCTATGTGTTAATCCAAGTTACCCTCTATGTGAATGCCATTTCATGAAAATCGGTTGGGCAGTTTTTGCGTGAAGAAGTAATATAAACAAACAAACATACAAACTTTCGTATTTATAATATTAGTAGGATACCTATGGATACCAGCAACTCTAAAAGAATCCTAAATGCGTTGTCGGATAAGAAAATAGAGAAGCAGACAGAACAGAAATGACTCTCAAGCCCCTAGATAGTATACGAGGCGTTTGGCGGCTGATTCGCACAAGAGGGTAGTAGGAGGGTGGGAAAATAATTATACCAGTATTAATATGAATCAATTAATAACAATATTGATAATTCTCATATTAAGTTTTACCATTAAACTGGCCTCCTATCGCTTTTTATGACACCTTAACCGGCATGGGATTGGGGTTAATAGAGTAGAAAATCCATCCCAATTAGACTAATAACAAATACCATAGTTTGCAAAAATAAATAAACAAAACGAATATTCAAGTTATTGTTAATTACATTAAAATTAAATGTGACCTATATCGTGTAAATTAAATGGAGACATCTATTACACAGCATACATTATAAATTGTAATGCTGATGTTTTTAAACCCATGTGGAGTTGTCGTAACTCTTCATTGCAATTTATTATGTCGTAGAATATTTCTGTTTCGTAACATTCTTATTTTAAAAAATCTTTTTGGAAACAAAAGAAATCCGTTGTACAGTGAGCGGCGAGACTGCAATCGTAACAAAATGAAAACGTCGAGGCCCGAAATCCGCGGACCAGTCGGCCGACAAATCTCCCCTCCGGCCGAGCGATACAATCTGAATTCGGCCTCGACTGTCCCGAGCCATATGTTGCGTCGAATTTATTATTTTATTATATTTTTATTTACTATCCGCTGAGACGAGTGTTTAAGCCGACATTTATGATATCCTCCTGTGGTTTCCATCGAGGGGTGAGTTGCGTTGATGCGCTATTGTTTCATTTTGCACCCTTGTTTTGTCAAGTTGATACAAAGACGAAGTTGACTATAAATTTACATGTGTATAGTTGGATCGCGGCACGGAAACTCGCTTGGTGACTTATTGACCTACAAAACCATTGCCACCTGAAATATGATACGGCCTTTATATTCAAAGTAGGCTAGAAAGGTTTGACCACAAATTCCCTTAGTGGATGGTTTATAAAACAGTTTTGTGGTAATGAAACTTCATTACGAGGCTATTATGTTTTTAGTCGGTGAGGGTTTAAGTATGCGATACTACAGTGAGCTTTCATACTTTAATAGCAAGTCGGACTCATCATTGAGTTGTCACATTTTGACAGTTGGTTAATAAGGTGTCAATTAAATTGCACTTTATACATAAGAGAAAAGATATTAAGAAGAAAAAGTACCCTACTTGACGCCTATAACCTACCTATACATAATTATTTTGCCAACTGTACCTACTCGATAAATATTGTTGTTAATATAGATACTTACAAGATCACTAACAGATATCCAAACAGACTCATACACTCCGCTCGCTTGGCATAAACAAATCAGTACGCCGGAAGCGCGACATCCATCGTTTTAAAAAGCATTTCTATTTCGAAATTTAAGTCGATGCAATATTTTAAATCGGTTCGCATTGTCGAGTTACAGCAAATGAAAATACACGAAAGTGCAGCTCGCCCTCCAATGATCCGTGCTTGGCGCGATATTATTTTCATCGGGCACAAAGCGGGCCCATCAAATCACGTCGCGACCTGTGGTGCCTCCGCTCTGAGAAATTAAAACTGGAATCAAAATAGCCGATAACGATTTTTTTTGCCTAGGCCTGGGCTGGATCGCAGAGGCGCGGTATTTTTGTCTAGGTTGGAAAGAAGCGAAGCAATATCAAGCCCAGGTTTTCTTACTGGCAATTATTGTAAGAGACTACTGTTAGTGCTGTTGTTTATAGAGATTTCATTAGGAAGTGGATTGATCGATATACGTATAGGAAAAATGAATCTGTTACTTAATATACATAGGTACATACATATTATGTATATTCGTATCTAATAATGAATGGTAACATCTGATGATAAGTTTAGATTATAGTATTTAAAACGTTCAGAATTTATTCAATTCGATTCTTAATCGAAATCATCGTGATTCTGATTTTATTCTCAGATATTTTTATTAGTAATAAATGATTACGAATAAGGATACGGTAAAAGTAATTCAATTAAGTTTATTGCAAACTATTCACAGCCCAGTCCGTTTCGATAGGGAGACGAAATATCGATTTAAAATTTCGCACGAACAATCACAATGAATTCTATTTTTTTCATTTTTTCAAAAAAACATTCAGCTAACATGTTTGCTTTAATATTTTACCAATAAAATTGAAACGTTTTTGTAAAGAGCCGAATCACTTTCGGACTAATAGAGTTGGATATTCATAATAATAAGTATAGAAGTCATAGAACTGTCAGGAGCAAGGAACGAATGAACGAATGTATTCATTCATAGCGCTGATTGACGCGGTCATGTATTTGAGCGACACAGCGGGGCTCCTCAAGGGTTATTGAAAAAACTGCCGCCACCGACCCGCCTTGTTTCACCACAGATTGGGGTACGAGATTTCAATCGAGCGGTTTGAGCGGTTCGAGCGCTTCGAGCGCTAGCGATGCTGACAACATGTGCACTGTATCGGCGACAAGTTTTATGTTTTGGAAAATATAAAAGAATTGTGCTTACGGCCTGGGGTCTCTTATCATCCTATCTTGCTTGGTTAAAAGTTGGGTTGCCAATTATTATTGTTAAAAACAGTTGGTAGTTATATTTGTTCATTCGCAAATTATCTTTCTTGAAAGCATTTTTAGTTCTATTACCACAGCTTTTTTCTCAAAATTTGTCTTCGTACTCGGAACCTATAAAAATAAAGCGTGGAAGGTAATGTTTCTTTATCGATTTACTTCAAAATAAAGTTTTTAAATAAATGTAAAAGTAGTGACACACCTGGTTACCAAGAGGTTAAAAATGATTGCCATTGAAGCTTTTTAACATCTACATAATTATCTCACTTAAAAAAACTATCCTTTCTCTTAAAAACAATTAAAAGAATTTCGAATAAAACGATACCCGCATAAATCATGCGGTCTGTTGTTAGTTCTTCTAGTCCTAATTATTGTTCTGTGAGTTCGCAACAGCTTAAAAATTACACTTGAGCTCACTCACCCCACATCTGTCTCATTCTCACTTACCCCAAAATAAAGCACGAAAACATCTACCTGAATTTAATTAATTCCCTTGTTCTTATCGCGGTCTACTTGATTTGATTACGTCCCCTTAAAAATCTTAGGATGTGAGTCGTGCGTCGCGACTGGGGCATACCGGGGCACACTGGTATAAACTGGGGTAAGCTAGAGGGTTTGCAGATGGAAGTGATAGATAATGGAACATGTCGCGATGGGGTTCGTTAATAGATGAAGCCTTATTTGAATATTGTCCCCGATTGGCGGGGGGTAGTGTAAATTAAATCGGTAGGTTCCTACTGTGCAGGTACCGGTTCCCTGCGGTACTTGTTATGGGGATTGGACTGATTTTATGAAGTGCTTTTGTTTGGAACAATTTAATTGTTTGACTAAGATTTTTTGAGCAACTACTGGAGTCTAATTGACGATGTTCCCCGCATGGTATCAAAATAGAATAATAAAAAAAATGGCATTGATTTTTATTTTTCATAATTCTGGAGTATTTAAGAAAAAAAATCAAAAACTGCTTAATGAGAACTTAAAAGGATCAAGATTCTGGGGGCAAAACGTGTTACATACTATTTATATTATTATACTTTTAAGCTTGGTCGATTACGAATCATGCGTAAAAATTTCTCGTAGTGGCTTAAATCTAAACCTATGAAACAAGCATATTATTTTATATTTATTACGTTACTTTTATCTAAATATTGTGTGGGTGCGTGGCGTTAAAAATGTCCACGTCGATAGCGCGTCGCCCGCCGCCCGCCGCCCGCCTAATGAAGCAGAATTTGATAGCGCGCCCGGCCGCTAGCTTTGTACCGACACACCGAATTAGTGTAGTTTGGACAACAAATAAATCGTTACATCTACATATAATTTTATTATATCTCAATAAATGTCATCTAAAAATAAACACAAGTGTAGTGTATAGACACCTTTAACTTTGATTCTTGTGTACAGGTGTTTAAGTGTCATCATTAAATTATTTGCTTGACACGTTCGAATTTTAAATCTCATATTGTTTCTTTAATTTCGATATTTTAATATACGAGTATAACACGCGATGTATGTAACCTACCTACTGGAGTTAATATAATTATACCTCCTTATTTAAACCCAAATCTTTATCACGGATAAGTTACTGATTTCGTTAAAATTACAGTTAGTGTATAGTGTATACAGTAAAGGTATTTTTCCTATTTTATATAGGTATTTTAAAACATTTTGGACCAAGCATCGGACTCTGATCTGCATTGCAGTTTGCAGCTGTGGCGGGTCACGACCTCACTATTACTAATATCTACTTTTTATAACATGGAACAGGTGCCTACGTCACTGCTAGAAAATATAAATCTATTATGTTTTACCAAATTTAACTTTGATGTAAATTATTTAAAATAATTGTAATTTATCATTTATTTTTGCGACGAACGATTTTTTATAAAACTTTATCGAAATATGTAGTTATTTTTCATCCACTATAAGTAAATGCCGAGTCAATATATTAGCGGAACGCCAAACTTAAAAGACCTTAAATATGATTGCTCGACAAAAATAAATAAAACGTTACATAAATTCAAGAATGTTTTTTTAGAAATACCCACATGATAGATGGATTGGAAAAGATGAGAAGCGGTCCAGGAAAAAATTGTCAAAATCCCAGCGCACATGGGCCAATAAGCTAAATTGAAATACCTCCGCCATATTGCCGGAGTCTTTCAGAGTAATTGGTTGACGGAGCTTTGCGCTTAGGGTTGCGTCTAATAAGTTCGTCTTACTGTTTGTATGGTGAAAGGGTTCAACTAAAAATAAATCGCAAACGTGAGGATGTAACAATGTGATGAAAAATTATACCTACTGCTTTCATATAGATACCAATGTACAAATAATACATTATGTTCTTAAGTCCTTGGACTCACTTACCTACTTGTAATTAACTTAATAACTAATTTAATTTCTTTGTATAGAGACGATTTTCGTTTATGGATATAAATAATAGATTGATTATTGTAGTTGTACTGTTAGGTAATTAT
>DWKA01002102.1:0-11175 GCA_018249155.1 Panoquina ocola ocola
GTTATGACGTAGGCATCCGCTAAGAAAGGATTTTGATCAATTCCACCCCCAAGGGGATAAAATAAGGGATGAAAGTTAATACTTTTAACGCGAGCGAAGCCGCGAGCAAAAGCTAGTTGCATTATACAAATCTTACCTAAATCCACACTAATGATACATAAGGTCATATTTTGAATCCCAAAAGCGATGTTAAAACCAACGCTACATATCCAGAGTTAACTGTTATTGGGTGTTTCCGCCCACATCGCGCTCACCTAAACGTTTGACCCTAAACTTTATTAAGAACGGCCTGAGAGCTACAATATTACGGGGCAGGGGTTCTAGAAAATGAACGGCCATAACCTTTAACGTCACGTGCCTTACTAGCAACAGCTGTTTGCTTTCACGATAGGACCCGTCGTATATACAGATATGAACGATCAGCTATGCAACAAAAGCCTGCATATCCTCGCAAGATTACCTTAAAGGTGTCATGCACTTCTACGAAATCTGGAAACAGTCGAGGTCGGATTCTACGTTAGTCCCTCAAGTAAATGTCATACAAACATGATCCGACAGTATGCTAACTATGCAGTATGTATGAATTTGAGAGAAAATGCGTAAGTCGTGGTAAGACCATTTAAACCAAGCCGTTCTACCCACATTCGCTCATGTAAATTGAACACAAATTTTAAGACCGCTCAGAACTAGGACCCTGTCAAACATTACAATGTTCTAGAAAAATGGTGCAACGTGAAGACGCCACATGTTGAACGGGATACCGGTCTTTTATTTCATTCTGTTCGTTCTCCAAACATTCAAGTATTCGTTCGTTCTACAATCGTCGTATTTTTTCGTTCGATGGTCTATTTATCTGAATAGTTACATTCAAAACAGTAACGTATTGATCTTATAGAATGAACTCAGAATATACTTGGTTTACTACTTATCTAAGATATATTGATTTATCTCACCGAAGTACTATTTTTTGATAATAACATATCATCATTGCCACGCACTGCAAGTTTTCATGATCACTCCAGGTTGACTGGTAAATAATGTCTCTAGGCATAAAAGCTAATTAGTACAAAGATTATCTAATTTGAGATTGAAATACTTTAAACAAGTATTATGAAACTGTTTTTTCTGTCCATGACAATTCAGCAGCTAAATTGAGAGCTATATCGGTGGCATTTATATGGTTTTCAGTTGCGAATTTTGTTTCGTAACGAAATACCAAGGAGACCTAGTATTACGACCTGGATAACTCGCTATATAAGTGCCAACAGCCGTCCTAATCCAAATTTGGAGAAATGCCAGTCATGACATTATCTCCAGATAAGCAAAGCAGAACGTATTAAGCGAGAAATATATTTATAACTCTATAATGCTACTGGTATTGCACTTACTAATGAACGAGACCATAGTATGGGGAAAAAATCAAAGAATGTCTATCGACCAGATCAACTGACGACCTGAATAAGCCTAAGATCATCATCAGCCTTTAAAAGTCCACTGCTGGACATAAGCCTAAGATAAATAGCGGAAATTTCCCAAACCCAAAAAGATAAAGACCGAAGTTAGGGGAAGGCTTTGTTTGGCATTAGACATGTAAAAATGAAGATTAAAAGGATAGCCTTTTAGGTATTTAAAATAATACCGAATCCCGCTAAGATCGCTTTGACTAAAACTTAAAGTAGTGTGGTAATCTGATCTTATTTCCTAAATACCGAATACAATCTTAAGTCCTTCAATATTATTACTCTAGTAACAGCAGTCAACATTTTCTTTACTTCTACGCATTTCTTCACTATCACCGATGGTTCTCGGTACCCTAGAGTTTGCAATTAGCTGAGTGAAATGTTTGGTTTGACCAGGTTATGAATGTCTAGAACAAAACAAAAACTGAACTCCCTGAAAAACCTATTCTGGCAAATGTCCTAACCTCTTATGTGTCAGCCACGCCAAGTCCTAATTTGGATCGTTGCCAACTTCACTGTTCGGAGCAGGCCCAAGCTATAAAGTGACTTGAGGAAATCGTATCAGGTACATGACTGATATTAAATGGTCTAAATATATATAACTTCAAGGAATGATTCTCAAAATGTTTTCTCAAACTTAATTCAAAATTTTTTAAAGTCCCTCTAAGTTACATGAACCATTAAGTTTAACCTGACTAATAATAATATAATTAAACTAGTCCAGTTTAGTTCAAATAAAAACAAATAAAACGGTATCCAAAGAAATTGAATACCCAGCGAAATAGAGCCAGCAAAACTAATAAGTAATCTCTAAGAAACATCCAATTGCGGCTTCTTATCAAAGCCCCGACGTTATTTGCAGTTGAGAATAATATAACACTCAGAGATTTGAGAGCTCTCAATTTTGAAACGGATTTTAATATTCATAAGGCAAATAAATCTGAAATGAGCCGCTCGGAACGTGCCGTCTGCAGGGCATCAGGTGCTTTTAAAAGAATGTATTCTTTAAACGTTAAAATAACCTTCAGGTTTTGTTTCGTGATTATGAGCCTTGGCGTAATTCACCACTGCTGTACTCGTAATACGGTTCAGAAACTGGTTTCAGTGATGTAATTTTAAATACAAAACGTACTGGTCAACCTCATTGTCATAATTACAAGTGTCATGGTCAGCACCGTCGGGGAAGAAAAGATGGTTGCTGGTCCTACCGAATGACGCGTGGTCGGCTGTCGAAAGCTATGCCTTGACTCGAGGAGAAATAAGAGTCACTGCTCTATGAGATCTTTCTCGCCACCGTCCCGCTTCGCCGCTCTTATAGACAACTACAGTTGTATTAATTCTTACTCATTCAACGTGGAACCTTGAGCGTGTCCCATTAGGCTGATATTAAGTAGTTATACAAACCGATGCCACTTCAATAAAATGTTTGTCACGGAGATGGTCTGATGATGTTCATCCTGGATCTTGGATAAACATAGGCACTTTGCAATAACAAAATGCAAACAGATAGCTTTTTGGTTCCTTTGATTTGTTCATCGTATTTTTAGGCTTTATAATTTTATTTCAGTTTTCTATCTCGTAACCAAAGACACTTCAATTTTATTTATTGGTGGTACGGTAACTTGATGGAACATATTCAAAGGCGTTCAGAAATTGAAAACTGTATTGAAACTAACAAACACGACTCATTCATCGGTTTGAAACAGCTTTTGCTTGGATCCCGAGTCAAATAACAGACCGCTTGCTACACCATTCCAATACAATTTTATTTTTAAATATTTTTATATTGAACTGATGGTAAATCTGAACGGAATGAGGTGTGATATGAGGGATTAAGTATCTACAAATAAAAAAATTACATGCCGATGTTTTTTACAGGATTCATTCTATTTTTTTATCCAGGATATTATTCTGATATAAAAGCATTCTTCATAAACTTTTTGTTTCCAAGTTCTGACTGGAATTCGAAATATGATGTAATCTTAATCTTTACGTTGCTCGAATATCTTAGTCTTCAAAAAAATGGTGTGCAGTTAATTGTCTACGATCCCCAACACGATAACTTTTAAATCGCCTCAACCAGTCGAGCTGTCTTCGAGTAATCGGTAAATATATACTACTTTATATATATGCGACGAATTGATAACCATCTTTTCTTAAAATGGTTAAAATTGCGACGCAACATAAAATCAGGTTTCCCAAAGAAAATATAGCAATCTAGGGTGTCAGAGATAAGAAAGCAGATAAAGAACATTTACTGCTATATTGGTAGGTCTAGATGCCTTCACCGGTCGAACACATTACTTTATGGGTCCATTTTATGTCCCCGATAACCTAACACGATCCTAGCATTTTTCCCTGTCAGAGTTGTCAGATTTATAAAGGCAACTGTAAAACCGTACTCAATAAAACGTAATTTTATTTCCAGGAAGATGATTGAAGATAATAACGTTCACATCTCGCCTGCTTTCGTAACTTAATCGGCTTTATGCGCAAAAAAATCTTTTTACTTTCATCGTGAAAATTTTATTACACTTTTTTTCTTATTTCGCGCGGTAACTTTGACGGTAGATTTTTTTACGGTCGTCATCTTTAAGCTGGATTCTATTATTGTTTATTGTTTTGTATTAAGGTAAACATCCCTTACGTTTTTGTTATGAATGTTCTTTTCTTATAAATCAGATTATATTTAAGGTTATGCTTTCAATATTAAATATAAACTAGCTTCCCGCCCTCGCTTCGCTTTGGGAAAAAATACATCATGTACATCATGTCTACATAAAAGTATCATAAATTATATTATTATATAAAAACAATCCTCTTCTATCACTCTATCTATTAAAAAAACCGTATCAAAATCCGTTGCGTAGTTTTAAAGATATAAGCGTACAAAGGGACATGAGGACAAAAAAACCGACTTCGTTTTATACTATGTAGTGATTCTGCTGATGAAATATTTAATGGATAACCCAGATTTGTCTTTTTATGTGTTTATTTTAAATGTAGCTAGCTTTATATGTTAATAGCCAACAAACTAGCTGATGAAACACCTCATGCTACGGTCGCCACTCGCCACCACTGGCTATAAACATCAACAACGTCAAAGGTGTCATCCATGCTTTGCCGGACAATAAGAAAAACTTAGCAGCATACCGCCAACCAGCGGTCTTATTGATTCAGCTTTTAACATTCGTTTTATTCCGGCCATACAAAATGTTGTATAACTTACCTAACAATTAACTATGTATCTACTTATTGTCAATGTGAACTAATTCTTTCAACAGATAATCTAATTCACTTTGACTTTCATGTATAACAGTTGAAAAAGTAAACAACGAAAAATTAAAAGGAAACTCTCCAACCAATATTTCATTGCTGGCAGACTAGCAATGACCGCGTAAAAAACCTGAAAAGCGAAGTCAATGAATGCCTAATATTGAATCATAATGCGCAAGCGATTTGTAGCCTATACGCGTGCCACACGACACAATGCGCGACCACCGTGAAGACTTCACGTTTTATTTTTTTATTGGATCACGAGAAAACACTTTCCGTCATGTGATACGTTTTTATTGTGGACACAGTGGCTTACCGACAACTGTTGTAGGTTTCAGGAATCAAGCCTAATATTGATATTCGAAAAAGTTTACGAAAAACCAATTATTATGTATAGACTTTTTTTTCATCATGCTCAATCAACAAGTAAAATCTGTTTCAGAACATAAGTTACTATCTGCCCGCTCTCGCTCACTTCGCTTTGGAAAAAATATAGTATATTGCTGCTCCTCCTATTCATCTTAGCGTGGTGATACATATTCTATAGACTTCCTCGATATATGGACTATCTTAGACTAAAATAATTTTTCAAATCGGTCCAGTAGTTCCTGAGATTAGCGCGTTCAAACAAAGTATAGATGTAATTTATATTCGTAGCACTATTACAAAAACAAGTAACATAAAATAAAATAATTGGATGTGACAATATAATGGATTCGCCATTATATAAACAAAATACGGTTGTTTTGATATACCCAAATCAAAATATTTTGCGCGGCGTTATTGGAAATGACGTCAACTAAAATGTGGCTATTAATTAAATTTCAGCTAATTATAACTGCAAGCAATACCTAATGAGTTATTGTTAAATTTAAAGCTAAATCTTTGTAATTTATACTGTTACAAACTGTATTAATCTCATGCTAAAATAATATTTAATATTAGCAGACTACGAATGTAACTTTATTTTAATGTATAACACATTTTATTGTATTACATAGCGTAATACATATTAAAAGGTCACAGAAATTAAAACGAAATTGAAATGAATTGAATTTATTATAATACGGCACCCTAAAACCATCTTAAATGTTATTTCGCTATTATAATATATACCTACATTTCAACATGCTATTCGAATAAAGTACAAATTACATATAAGTTCTAAAGTAAACTACCATGTTTATATTTGCCATGATCGATATGTAACATAAACAACGCAGGTGATAATAAGGAGCCTTGGCCCACGCCAGTGTAAATCCGTTTCACGACGACCTTCATGTGTCGCTAAACATAAACATATTCCCTCGGGAAAGCCTACGACGGTGGTATCTTTAAATTGAGCTTATTTGTCTACACAGCTCCAAGGCCAACATTTCGGAGCGCTTGTCAATTTTTAATGCACATCTCAGCGGCGCAAAACTTTAAGTCTCCGTCGTAGGCTAAGTTTTACTGAAGCGTAGACTGTACTTTATTAAAAGTTTAATTAAAATATTTGTATTGAAAATATTCCACAGCGATCGAAATTAAATTTATGAAACGTTGGCACGAAAATCAGTTTTCAAAACGGTAATAACTATGAGAAAATATAGATATGGTACATTCACACAGATTAGGTAATGGAAATAGTTTACTCTTGTTACCGAAATTATTAAACGAGTTAACTTTCTCATAAAGTGTCTCATTAAGGACATCAATTAATGACCTCAAATATGAATTTAATGATATATATATATAGTGTTAGACGAAATAACTAATCGATAAATAACGCACCGCACTATGGTTACAGAGATATGTTGCCATTCCTATCGGGAGTTTGACAGATGGTTAGCGCGCTTCCGAAAATGTGACAAAGTTGTAGGTACTCATTAATCAAAAGTGTTTTAAAGATCTTAATATTTGTTTCTATTAATAGGTGTAGTGTACTCCCTGATGCACTGGCTCGACCGCTATATGATTGTGCGCAGTGTTGGCGCGTCCGCTCTCAGCCGTGGCTCTCGCGGTAAATAATCCGTATTATTCCGTATGTACTCTGTGGTCATACCTCACGCTCCCTGCCACACCATAAGTCCGAGACAGTGTATTGATCTATACTATAGACACATACACTACAATAGGTATATACATTTATGTTAAGATATATACATAGTACGTGTCGGTTGGTTAGCAGGGACTGGTGTATTATAAGGTTGTTTAGTATTCTTATGCTATAAAAAAGATAGTAATCCAAACACAGCCAATATAGACAACAAATATATAATCCTTGACTAATAAATGAAGCAGATAGTCAAAACCTCTGAACTGAAATATTCATCCTCATTTCTTTCGTTTCAGCAAGTCTCTGTACCAGGCGAGCTGTAAGACCTTTTAAGTCGCACCAAGAATCAATCACCTTTGATAAAGATTCTCAATCAGGATGGACTCATTGCCACAGCCTGCTCCATATTTAACAGGATGCACCACAAACGAGGGAAGTTGGCTTCACCTCTGCAAAGGATGGATTGTAGACGATAAAATCAGCTTTGATTGGGACTTAAATTAGTTTTTCATTATTCTGTTTAACATGAAGTTTGTCTATCCTTGGGAGAAGGACCGCATCGTGATGAACTTGTGAGGGATATACTAACGATTACTTAGTAATTAAGATTTTACTAACGGGACTAACGTCCACTAAAAATGTTAACTTTATAGTCCTTTCGCTAAACAATAATAAGTAAGCAAGATAAACTTAATAAAACAGTTCCTTCAGTAGGTTTTTTTAAATATTTGTCACAGATATTTCTACATGGATTATACTGCTAGCTCATTATTCAGTGATAATTATTTTGATTTGTTAGTTATTTTAAATTCTATTTTAATTGACTAGATACTTAAAAGAGGAAAAATTCAAGACACAAAATAGTAAGTACCCACTGATAAATTTAAAATCACTACCAGACGCAATTTTTATAGCAACATTTAAATACAAATAGGTCAAAGTTACATGGCGGGAGTCCATAACCATTGGCAGAGCGTGCCAATATTCGGCATTTTGATATCTTCGGCATATTACGTACCGCGGTTGTCGGTTCACCACGAATTATGAGCTTTGGTTAACATTCCAACGCGGCGGGAATATCTACCAACTTGATCCGTATAGTGAGGTCGTGGCTTTATACATTATCATTATAATATAACAAGATCCGGACCGATTTGTACCTTCGGGACCCTTATCCATGTATACGTTTTAAGGAGATTTTTGAGTGAAGGGTCGTAGATTAGAAGATTAAGGTTAAAGATGGAACAGCTCGCTGGTATGCCGTGGTTCCCAAGTTATGGGAATAGATACTTTACCAGTTAGAAAATTTAAGTTGTATGGGTGACGTCCAGTATTTTTTCTTTGGAATTTAAAGCAATTTGTTATTTGTCCTCCGGAGGTTATGTTGAATTGCCTGATTATATATTTTTTTTATTAATAAATACATATACACATACATTCATACACGTATGTATAATGTACATAAATTATAAACTTTGAACATGAAGTTTTAAGTTCAGTGGAAATAGTAAATTGTTTCTTTAGAAATAACACAACAATGTTTTTTCTATACTATAATATAGTATCTTCTGAATCTTCACCCGTCACATAACCTACCAACTTCTTGTATTCGTTTCGTTTACCTGAAAACAAAAAGAAAATAATTGAAATTCTCGTTCTTAAATTTTCTCTAGCCAACATCAGCTAAAACAACAATTTTAAAATGAGTGATAAAATTAAATTAATTTTTAAATTCATAAACATTAAAGGATTTGAACATAATAATATTATTTAATTAGAAAAGGAAAAAATGTTATTTGCGACTTTGTCCGCTGGAGTGCGTGATACTTAATATTGAAATATTTTTTAAACTAATGACGATCATGCCTTATACTTAAAAAAAACATCTGTGAGAACATAATTACAAATTTATAAACATACGGTATGAAATCATAACCGTATTTTCTTATAATATAACCACTATCACTTCGTTGTTGTAACGTAAATATATGTATTTTGATTGCTTCGCTATTTCTAACTTGTCTCGATGTTCCAGTTCGGAAACTATTCATAAACTTGCTTATCATAGCGGTATGACGTTGGTCCATTCCGAGATTGTTCTGGTAAACGTAGATTTCCAAATCGACGCTTGAATTTGTCACTTTGACGGGTGTGATTCGCATCTTTTGTCTTTTAAAGTGTTGTAGTCGAGCGAAAGAACAGTCGTATCCATTCAATTGGTCAATTAGTCACTGTAGTGAAGTGACAGGGGACGAGGAGTGAGTACAATTAAAAGCCGCTTCGTGATGGATGGACAGGACTAATATACCGTGAAGGAATAAAGGAATGGAATGTGCTTTGGTACTGCGTGGATAGATTGCTGTTGTCGCTCAGTTAGGTTGGACTGCTGAAGGAAAGGCCAACGTTTATGGACAGGATTCGTTTTCCGGTGTACATAAAGCAAATAGGGTATAAATAAGAAAATAATCAGAAAATGTTCACACAATTACACGATTAAGGGTTCCTTTGTTACCATTTGTGTATAAGATTTTTTTCAACAATGCTTTCTAATGGGAAAATTTGTTAGGGTTTCTATAGGAGAATCCATTAAAGAAACGTCAGTCTATAACTATACCTTCTTAACAACAAAGGAATAAATAAAACAAAGGAATTATCTACCTCCAAGGATTGTATCACCAGTTCACTACAAACTGAAGTACAGAGTCGACTAAACAAACAAACAGTTTAACATACTAAACTATTTAACCAAGAACTAGTTTAGTGTGCAGGATTAAATACAAATCACAAGACGATCGCATTCAATTAAGAATCTGTCCGGTGGCAGCAGAGCTGTCGCAAATAGAGGTCGTTGTTGCAGACAACTCGATCAATGCTGCGGTAATCCGTTGATAGCACAGGCTGGCCGGCCACCGAGCAATCTGTGCGAGGAATGCTCTCGGATTGGAACTATGTAACTACAACATCGAAATGATACCCATGTTTTTTGTTGTTTGTTATTTGAAAATACAACAAATATAACTTAATTATGGACAGTTACCTGATAAGATTGCGGTTATTAACACCTTTAAACTTTAAACCTTTAGACCTTTAAACTTTTGGACTTAAATCAATTCCGAGAAATTTTGAAATTTATTTTGGAAACAACAGCTATTATTGTGGCAAGATTTTTTTATGATTGTTATTCAAATGATAATTTTATGATTGTTATTATTAATTGTTATCTCCGAGATTTAATTAAACAACACAGATTATTGATTTAGCTTTTAATATGGACAGTATAGAATAATGTAATGTAAATCCTATTACAGTTAATGGAGTATTGGTAAAATCAGACCCGGATATGGGATCGTTAATTATCAATGAATCCTTATTTGCTAAAATAATCCTCACTTACCCGACACAAAGTAACGACGCTGGATTTAGTTCTCCAACCAATTTTATCTCTCCTTTTCAGACTTATTAGGGGAGAGAGCCTCAGGCTTTGTCCTTAAGGCCTTGTGTCTATGGGATTCATACTAATCCAGCAAGGCAGAATTGTGAATGGATGTCAGGAACCAGTCACACAGTATTTGGAATTGTAACATTTCTTCTTGATTCTTTTTATAAATTGTCGAGTTCACCTTTGACGTTTTAAAGCATATCTTGGAATAAAGATATTTTGTCATACCTAATATCGGAAATATTAATATCAGAAATATCATAAATACCCACCAAAAAGCTGAATGCTAGTCAATATTGTTACTGAAGAAAGCAGTTCAATGCATTTTATCCAGAAACCGCACTTTAAAAGCAGAGAGAGACAGTAACAATAGAAAACGAGAGAGTTTAAAAGTTCGCGAAATATATTAAAGTATATTTTATTTTGAGCGTTCTGGAGTTAAGTGTTATTTCTTTCAATTTGGCTTTATAATACTAAACTAATCTATATTACAGTTTAGGTTTAATTAAAAATTATAGGAAATTATAGCTAGGACATCCTGTACTTAGTCCTGGTTCATCGTATCCTTAATCAGAGTATCTGATTAAACAATAACTTTAAAGTCGATACTTGAATCAATGAACAAATACAAAACCGAATTTTAGTACACAATCAGAAATTTTAACCGAATTATGGTTCTCTACCGGAAATTGAACGAATTACTAATGAAATTGTTATTGGATATTCAAACGTACATTATTTAGTTTCCTAATTTAATTTCATATTAATATCAGGCGAGTCCCTAGTGTATGTGGTTACCGCTGCCAATTTTGGAGTGTGAAGGGTTAAATTTATCTGGGTTCTAAGACAACCTCCGCAGTTTGTTGCCCCTTGATGAACACAATAATTTTCTTTTTATGCCGGGGGAAAATGCTTTATGCATACCCACCCTTATGGAGAAGAGTGGGTTATGTGGGAATATG
>DWKA01002103.1:0-11171 GCA_018249155.1 Panoquina ocola ocola
CTGAGATTAGCGCGTTCAATCAAACAAACAAACAAACAAACTCTTCAGCTTTATAATATTAGTATAGATAGTATAGAATGACCCTATGACAGCGGTTTCAAACTAGCGTTTTTTTACGCGTGTATAAGCTCGTTTTGTACGAGCGTTGACGCGCGTATAAACGCAAGCCGCTGACAGACTGAACTATGCCAGTATACGCGAGTCCGGTTTTTTGACGCGCGTATTGTAGCGCGCGTGTAAGCGCGTATGCTGAAACGACCGTAATCCGTATACGCGCGGCAAAAAACGCTAGTCTGAAACCGCTCTTAGGGCATCAGTATACTATTTATATAGCTAAGCTTTTAACTCATACATCTACAAATATAATAATAATATAGTAATTAATGTTTTACATAAATAAACGACCTTACCAGATACATGAGCTATACTTAGTAGTACGGTGAAGAGACAGAAAAATAACGAAGTTGTAATCCCCATCTTGTTTATGTAGCTTCAAATATAAAATGCGAATAATGCAAACTTACTGAATTTATAAAGAATCTATCGTGCAATTAATCGTAAAAGTAAGTACATCGTGACCAATAATATTAGATGTATAAAATTTATGAGACACTTTTTGTATTTATCAGAAATTAAATTTATTACAAAATGTTCAAAACGTGACTATGATTTCTGACTAATCGTTATTTAATTTTACTAACACATTATATCGCGGGCTTCGATTCTGGGGAGCATGTAGCCAAAACGCATTTTTTTTATTTCGTCATTCGATTACAAATTGGTCAATACTCAATACATAACCTCAGAATTTTTCATTACATTATTGGTTAAATCGTTTTTGAGAAAATTAATTTAAAAAAATGTTATTAATTATTATAAAACCAAAAAGACGTACCTACATCAGTTGTAAAACAAATATAGGTTGATGTCAAATATTGTCATATTATCATACAGTCGCGTGCACTTACAGTTCACGCGCAAGTTACAGTGTACTGTGCCTGAGGTAAAGGGGGAGCATAAATAATTTTTATAACACTATATTACAGACGGCGGGGCGACGTGCCCCCCCCCCCCCCCCTTAACTCAGGCCCCGACTGCAATCCACTCGCGCGCGATCTGTACGTCTGTCGATTTTCATTCGATTTGTCATTAAATTGTTACGCCGAACAGAAATATGCACATTTGATCATGATTTGACTTAGTTATAAATTAGTTTCAGACAACTGATGGCCCTTTTTTGGGTCACAGGTCTAGGCAACTGAGGAGGCCTTTTAGTTTAGGTTTATTTAGATTCAAATACAATAAGTAACTTCTCAGAGCAGTTTCGTATTAAAACTGAAATAAAGAAATTCAATTGCGCCGTAACTATTTTCTACCTGTTAACTAAATTTTGTATTAATTTAAGTTTAAATGTATGTTATACTAGCTGCTCGCCCTCCCTTCGCTTCGGGAAAAATATAGAATGTACTGTACATACCTACTTACTCGTATAAAGTTTAGGTATTTTTAGTTCAAAGTTTTTTCCCCATTTTGTACCTTTTGTAGAACGAAAATTTAAAAATCCGTGAATTTATATTGTAAAAGCTATGTTGAGGAAGTTATCAACCACATTAATATTAATCACGGATCGCCCGTGAACGACATTTACAAACTAAAATTTCGAACATTCTTTTGACTTTTTTTCTTTTCTTTATCAAATATCGAAAAACTGGGAGAGACATATTCAATTAATTCAAGCAAAGAATATTTGTTATGAATTTGAATCCAATCGGTTGATATTTAAAAAAAGTCCGTACAAACTTTCGTTACGTTTTCCAGGGAAACCATAATATTTTCCGGGATAGAATATAGCCTATGTTACTCGTGGATAACGTAGCTTTTGAATGGTGAAAGATTTTTTTAATCGGTCCAGTAGTTTCGGAGCCTATTCAATACAACCAAACAAACAATTTTTTCCTCTTTATAATATTAGTATAGAAGTATAGATTGTATAGATAACTAGAATCAAAATAAACCCTTGAGAGATCTTTATGTCTCTCCTTTAGTAA
This sequence comes from Panoquina ocola ocola, assembly GCA_018249155.1. Taxonomy (NCBI): domain Eukaryota; kingdom Metazoa; phylum Arthropoda; class Insecta; order Lepidoptera; family Hesperiidae; genus Panoquina; species Panoquina ocola. Next base: position 2,049 of record DWKA01002103.1, read on the forward strand.
AACCAGTTTTTAAATTTTCGTCACGCAATTGAAACTCCAAAAACTAAAATTTCAAACTTATTAAAAATATCATATTATTATTATCATGTCGCGATAAGTAGATATACTAATTTGAAACACTTTTCAATTATTATATTTTAAACTAGCGGCTCGCCGTCGTCGCTTCGCTTTGGGAAAAAATCTACCTACTATTCTTCTTAGCGTCATAAATGGGCTATCTGACACTGAAGTATTTTATCAAATTGGACCAGTAGTTCCTGAATTTAGCGCGTTCAGGCAACAAAAAACTCTTCAGCTATTTAATAATAATAATCAGCTTTAATATTACTAGTATAGATACAAAAATAATGAAGATATGACAACAAGAAGTGAGTAAAATAACGTTTAAAGTTTTTGTTACAATCAATTTCCGTACATATAATCAGTTCTGGCTAACAATAACCTGCGTGTTTATATACAAAGTTAAGAATCATCTCGATCCCGTTAGCTTCAAACCTATACTCGTAACATTCAGTCACTTATTGTCGGGGTTAAAAAGAAAAAGTCCAAACTGACTGACAAATGATTTGTCAGCCCAAGTTTTTCATACCTAGAAAACTTATATTTTATACACAGATGGACGGTAATTAAAAAAATAGCGTCATATGAAATGAGCAGAACTTGTATTTTTATTTCAATTAAAAATCAAAACAAGTACCGAAGAAAACTAGATAAGTTTGCTACACGAATGTTTCGAAAACTTGTCCTTGCGCTACTGATGTTTTTGTGCTATAACTGTGTCGGTGTAAGTAAATTTAACATTACGATTAGGTACCTATCTACTTTTTTATTATATTATAAATAGTCAGAAGTCATGATCACGGTATGAACATTTTGTAATTAATTTTATTTGTAATAAATAATTAAAAATAACTAATAAAGTTTATCACTAACTACATATTATTATATTGATCACGAGTTGAATTGCTTTCACGATTAATTTCGTATAAATACAGAATACACTATTCCCATTTATAGTTCAACATTGCACAGTGAAGATGAATATTAAAGCTGTATTCTTTGTCTTTCTCTTTGCCGTACTGCTCAATATGGCTCATGTATCAGGTATGATTTTATATTCATGTAAATACAGTTTCTGTAGCGTACTGAATGAAAAATGATCTCAATAAAAAAATAATACGACAGCCTTTTTTAACTTTACGGCACTTGTTTTTTTAACGTAAATAAAGAATGCAGATTTTTGTGCAATGGTATAATTGTATAATAGGAAAAATATTAGATAATATTAGGTCAGAAAATATTAATTCGTTTGACAAAAAAAAAAATTATATGCAAGGAACTTGACAAGAATCTAAAAGAGACAAATGCGCAGAACAAAAAGCAGAGCAAAACGACTTACGCGCATCTAATATATCTTTCTACGTCTTGCCGTGTTTCTTGTCGATGAGTATAAGTTAAAATATTTACGTATAGAGTAATAATTAATATACATATTATATTTCAGCCGCACCCAATCGCAGGGATTGCGCTAATCCTAATAGTGCCAATTACAATGTTAATATCAATAAAAACGATAACAGTAATTATCTTAGCCAAAGGGTAAATAAGTAAAACCGGGCAAGTAATGGTGACGAAGATTGTGGTAGAATTAACGTAAGTATGTAATCTTTTTCATCTATACTGTATAATCATCATCATCAGCCTTTAAAAGTCCACTGCTGGATATAGGCCTTCCCTAACATGCGCCACTCCGACCGGTCCTGAGCTTTCTGAATCCAGCGGGTGCCTGCAGTCTTCTTCAAGTCATCAGTCCACTTGGTCAGAGGGCATCCTATACTCCTTTTTCCGAAACGTGGACGCCATTCGAGCACCTTTCTTTTAACAACATAATATAAATTCTTCTGTTACTGAGTGACTGACTGTTAGACAACGCACAGATGAAACTACTGAGAACAGAAGGCTGAAAAACATTTGTATTTTATGTACTACTATATTCCAATAAAAGCCATGTATTTGGGAAGATAATAATGTGTATGTTTTATTTTCTTTGGTCGATTCTAGATAAATAAATGGAAAACGATTTAAGCATTCATTATTGTCATTGAAATAATCAACTTTTTCTAAAATATTCTTTGACGATAACTAGTTATTATTATATTCGGGTTTTGTACTCCTATATTAGTTCACATGTAGTACACGCATCAGTGTCGCCATCTTCACTTAATTGAGCCTTTTTTTTTTTTTTATATACCCCCTTTGTGCATAGATTACCCTACCTTCATTCACGTTTTAGTGCTCCGCCACTTCGCACGTATATTATTAGTATCGCGCATTTAAAAGTGTTTTACTTGTGTAAAAATGGGAAAACGAACCCGTACTGACGCGGACGATTATGATTACATCGCAAAAAAAGTGAAAAAACTAAATCGAAAGTTAATGCGCGTACGACACAAAAGTCGGAGACGGACTCCCTCGTCGTCATCAGAATCAGATTCTTCATCATCCTCATCGAGTTCTAAATCGAGATCAGCTTCACCTGTACCAGGGTCGCGCGAACAACCCTCACCAACGTCAAGGGACACGTTATGCATTGAAGGTTAGTTCTGTGTTCTTAAAGCAATTTAAATACTGTTTCAAAATGAGACTGCAAATTCGTTCAAAAATAATAATGCGGGTAACCTGTGGGGTTATCACTTTATTTATTTAGACGAATTTAATTTAAAAGTACTGGATATAGTATACATGTTCGTTAAAGAATAATAATGCGGGTAACCTAAGGGGTTATCACTTTAATTATTAGACGAATTGTGTAACCTAAAATTAGGGATGTTTATGGCTATAATTAGTTCGTTGAAGAATAATAATGCGCTTAACCTTAGGGGTTATGACTTTATTATTAGACGAATATGAATGTAACCTACTCTGTACAACTTATACATCGTTTTGCCAAAACATATACCCTACATTGACAAAAAAGGCGTTCGTTGAGGAATAATACTGCGGGTAACTTTTGGGGTTATCACTTTATTATTAGACGAATAAAGTACTATTGAATACTTATGGGAATTTTCTGCTATCCCAGACGTACCAGGCCAAGCAAGTGAGGGCACCGTGCCCGTGCCATCTACCAGTGCAGCCGACGAGCCAGTGGCGTCGACCAGTGGAACTGCTAAGCCGGCGACAGCCGCTAGCGCCACTGCAGAGCTCATTTCAACAAACAACTCGGACACTGGTTCTCAACCAGCAGTCAGTGTCCCTACGGATATGCTAAATGACGATCTGCTAAAAATATTAGGAGACGATCCATCGCAGCAAAAATTATTCGGCAAAGATATACAACCCGATCTGGCCATTCGGCTGCAACATATAGCAACATCTGGACTGACTAAGGAAGCTCGCAAGGGGTTATTAGACAAATATTTGCCTCCAGCTAACTGTCAACTTATAGATGCTCCAGCTCTCAATCCAGAAGTTAAAGCTGCGGTACCTGAAGCGATCTACAAAAGAGATAAAGCCATCGAACAGAGACAGAAACAACTGTCTTGTGTAGCATCTTGCCTAGCAGAAACTATAACTACACTAATGGTAGAATCAAAAGATACAGCTCTTATACAATCACTAATGGACGCTAGTAAGTTACTATGCGACGCACAGCACTTGGACTCGTTAACGCGCAGAAATTTTGTTTTGAACAACATAAAAAAAGAGCTAAAAGATCAACTTCACGCTACTAAAATAGACAAACTACTCTTCAGTGAAGAACTGTCTGATGCACTTAAAGCGGCGAAAGCAATTTCAAAATCAAGCGCCGACATGAAGCTCGCGAGTTCTAAGAATCCTGCTAAAAAACCTTTGAAGCCCACAAAAAACTGGAGAGCTCCTCCCCCGAATCAAGGCAGGCCAACGGGGAACCAGAGGACGAAGGAGCCTGTCTACAGGAATCGTCACGAGAACTCCTCGAAGCAGTCATCGCATCCACCACCGACTCGCGGTCGGCGCCGCTAGACATGGTAAAATATGCAGGCAGATTATCTTGCTTCCGTAAGCAATGGTCACTTATAACTCATGATAGTAATATTTTATCATGGATTGATGGCTATCAAATTCCATTTGCTCGTCAAGTGATCCAATCTCGTTGTCCCATAGACAAACATTATTCACCCACTGAAAAGCTTCAAATTGAAAGTTCAATCAATGAACTATTAACAATAGGCGCAATATCTGAATGTTTGCCCTGCAAGGGTCAATTCATATCATCTATATTTTTGGTCCCAAAACCGAATGGTAAATCAAGGTTCATATTAAACTTAAAGGCATTAAATAAATTCATAGACACAAAACATTTTAAGCTGGAAGATCTGCGTACAGCTTTAAAACTTGTTTCGAAGGATTGTTTCATGAGTACAATCGATCTAAAGAATGCATATTTTTTGATTCCAATACATCACGACTTCAAAAAATACCTTCGCTTTAAATTTACTGGTAAATTATATCAATTTAATGTTTTACCATTCGGCTTAAATACAGCACCCTCTGTTTTTACCAAAATCATGAAACATGTGGTCAGATTACTGCGATCTTGCGGAAATTTGTCAACAATATACTTAGATGATACTTTATTGATTTCGAAATCATTTAAATCATGCTTACAAAATATAGCTGATACCACTGATCTCTTGCAGGCTTTAGGCTTTATCATCAACACTGAGAAGAGTAAACTGATTCCTAGTACTAGGTGTAAGTTTTTAGGATTCATTATAGACACAAAACATTTCCACGTAACTTTACCTGAAGAAAAAATTGAAAAAATAAAAGCAGAAGTCAAAAATTTCCGCAAAATAAATCGATGTAAAGTAAGAGATTTTGCTCGTCTAGCAGGTTTGCTTACTTCTGCTTGTCCAGCCGTAGAATACGGCTGGCTTTACACTAAAGAGCTTGAACGTTGCAAATATTTAAATTTAATTAATGATGATAACTATGATAAATATATGACTATATCTTCATCGGTAATACCAGATCTTGAATGGTGGGCTTGTGCAATGTATTATCCGGTGTGTAGGATTAAACAAAACAAGTTTAGTTTAGAAATATATAGTGATGCCTCAACTACGGGATGGGGTGCTGCCTGCGGCCATGAACGGGCTAGCGGGATGTGGACGGAGAGCGAATGCTCACGCCATATTAATTACCTAGAAATTCTTGCTGCTTATTTTGGATTAAAAATATTTGCTAAATCTTATCAGGACTGCCAAATTCTTCTGAGAATAGACAACACCACAGCTATCTCGTACGTAAATCGTATGGGGGGAATACAATTCCCCCATCTTACTAATATCACCCGAGAATTATGGCAGTGGTGCGAAAAAAGGAAGATAGTGGTATTTGCATCATATATAAGTTCGGGCGATAATGCCGTTGCAGATGCAGAATCTCGACGTGTTCACCCGGATATTGAGTGGGAATTATCAGATCATGCATATCAAAATATTATAAGTCAATTTGGGATTCCTGATATAGATTTGTTCGCCAGTAGAATAAATAAAAAGTGCCTAAAATACATATCCTGGCACAAAGACCCAGACGCATACGTTGTAGATGCGTTTACGGTTTCGTGGGCCGATTTTTATTTTTATAGCTTTCCACCATTTTCCATAATTTTGAAATCCTTACGTAAAATTATTGATGATAATGCGAAAGGCATTATGGTTGTACCCCTATGGCCAACACAGCCATGGTACCCCTTATTTAAGAGTATGTTAATATCAAACCTTCTAGTTTTCGAGCCCTCAAAAAACCCAATTATTTCTCATTCCAGCAATCGAAACATGCATCAGAAAATTACCCTGGTTGCCGGAATATTATCAGCTTGTCGCTCCTGAGAAGAAATGTTCCACCATCATCTATATCTATAATGTTAGCTTCGCTTTCAGATAGTTCCCTAAAACAATACGACACTTGTCTTAAAAAATGGTTTCTTTTCTGTATTAAAAATAATATAGATTTATATGAAAACTCCATTTCGACCGTTATAAAATTCTTAACGCAGTTGTATGAAGCAGGTGCACAGTATGGAACCTTAAACAGTTGTCGATCAGCACTCTCGTTGATACTTGGTCAGGATGTAGGCAACGACTATAATATAAAACGCTTCTTTAAGGGTATCTTCAGACTTCGTCCTCCGCTACCGAAATACGATACAACTTGGGATGTAACTATAGTATTTAACTCTCTAGCTACATGGTATCCTAATGAATCCTTAAAGTTAGATAAATTAACTAAAAAGCTATCTACTTTACTGGCCTTAACGACTGCCCATAGAGTGCAAACACTCTCAAAAATAATTATTAGTAACATCGAAATACTCGCAACTGAAATCCGAATAAAAATTCCAGACTTGATCAAGACCTCTCGCCCTGGGTTGGCACAACCTGAGCTTGTTCTACCCTTCTTTCTTGAAAAGCCGGAAATCTGTCCTGCAAAAACCTTGAGTAGCTATCTTGATCTAACAAAAAATTTAAGGAACAGTGAAAAACTTTTTATAAGCTTAAAAAAACCGTATAAATCAGTAGGCGCGCAGTCAATAAGCCGGTGGATTAAGTCTGCTTTAGGTACTTGTGGAGTTGACGTAAATATTTTTACTGCACATAGTACAAGACATGCGTCTACTTCCAAAGCTCACAAATTGGGTGTAAATTTAGACCTTATCAGAAAAACAGCCGGTTGGAGTAATTATAAGACATTCGGTAGATTTTATAATAGAAATATATCAGATTCCGCTAATGATGTATTTGCAAGAAGTATTTTAATTGATTAAATACAATTATAATCAACGCTAGTTGATTTTCAAAATAAAAGCTTAGGTAAATTCTTACCAGTTATCTTGTCAAAATATAGATTGATTTCAATTAATTTAATAAATCATGTGTGATTTACAATTGTTGATATTTTTGCAACATAATCTCAACATCTACATGTGAACTAATATAGGAGTACAAAACCCGAATATAATTAGTGATTAAACGAACTTACCTTAAGTGACGTTCTATCATAATTATATGAGGGTTTTGTACGAATATATTAGAACCCACCCTCCCAAGAAATCCTTTCTCCCATTACAAAAATATCAAACGAGACTTGACAGATACTCTAAACTAAATGAAGGTAGGGTAATCTATGCACAAAGGGGGTATATATAAAAAAAAAAAGGCTCAATTAAGTGAAGATGGCGACACTGATGCGTGTACTACATGTGAACTAATATATTCGTACAAAACCCTCATATAATTATGATAGAACGTCACTTAAGGTAAGTTCGTTTAATCACTAATTGTTTTCGATTAAATTGTTTTTATAATTTTGAATGCAAATCAGATAATGTGGTTATACAATATCTTAAATTAGTATTTAACGAAGGCAATATAATTTTAAAGGTTAATTGAATACAGAGTGGGACGAAGGATTCTAGAGTAGAATAATATAGCAATGAATCGTAAAGTAGAATAATGATTCTACTGAAGCTTAGCGATAGATTTTGATGTAGAATCATAAGCGCAGCGGGTGATTTAAATTGCTACTTGAGCTTAAAATTATGATATTCTCCAGGGGTTCTCTACTTTATATCACCCTCTATGAGAGACTAAGCACAAACAAACAAAAATGGTACAAGAAATACAATTTTTTTTTATAGATCCTACTTATTATAAAACTGCCTTTTAATAATGATCACTTGCCAAATTTATAAATAGTAAATAGATATTTTATTAGTACCAAGATAAGGATGTACAAATAAAAATACAAGTTCTGTTCATTTCTTATGACGCTATTTTTTTAATTAGCATCCCTCAGTCTATAAAATATCAGTTTTCTAGTATGAAAAGCTTGGGCTGACAAATTTGTCAGTCAGTTAGGACTTTTGCTTTTTATCCCCGACAATAAGTGAGTGAATGTTACGAGTATAGGTTTGAAGCTAACGGGATCGAGATAATTCTTAACTTTGTATAATTAACACGTAGATAATTGTTAGCCAGACTGATTGTATGTACGGAAAAATGATTGTAACAAAAACTTTACACGTCATTTTACCCACTTCTATAGTCTGTTTCTTTTAACCAGCTAGTACTGAAAATTTGAACTGCGTTTCTATTGGTTCACGTTATCAGCATAAAGTCCGTTCCACACAAATGCTGTATTTACTTGCGCTTCGCACGCGTTTTACGTTCGACACTATATTATACAAAAATATGTTAGAGCAGATTATTATTTACGTATCTGTATCATAATATATAAATATACTATTAAAATATTGTTTTATTGTTATTTATATATGAAAATATCAAATATCGCAAACAGAATGTTTGCAATAATAAGTATGCAAATAATAATTAAATTGCCACTACAGTAGAGTTTAAACATATTCAATAAGAACGGTCCTTAACCATTTTCAAAAAAAGAACCAAGGTTTCGGCGCCTCCCCACGATGATCCATCTCACTCTGTCATTATAGGAAATGAGCGAGAAAGATGTTCGAAGAAGGAAAATAATAGATATAACTAAATATAGGAAAGATATGGACTGAGCTCTATTCCAAGAAGGTTCGATAACATTACCTTACTGGTTTAAGACGGTGGGTATGACATGTAATTCATATTTTGATGACATTATATAACAAAGTAACTCACACGAATAAGGCCCGTAGTGTGTGACTGATGGATGTTATAAGTACAAATAAAAAGACTTTGCATATTCGATGGCTAAAATTGGAATTATTTATTTCGCGTCCAATTAAATAAATTGGCAAGACAAGGGACGCGTATAAAGATAAATTAGGTTTAACAAAGCGGAACTTTTCTGATATAAAACAACGTTTGTATTGGTCGAAGTGCTTCTTTATGATATTGGTAAATAGGTATCGTTTTATTAGTACCAAACACCAAACTATAAACTACACGTTCACTCTTTTCTGGGACAATCCGGCTCTCGCCGTTATTTTTTTTTCCTTGATGTGACAGTGCGGCTATAGGCGGTGAACTTTGTTCGACGGTATGTGTGGTCATAACCAGGGTAGGTTATCGTCCTGGCCCTACAGGCTCGACCTGGGACGAGCCCGTAAAAGGGACCTGCGCT
>DWKA01002104.1:0-11171 GCA_018249155.1 Panoquina ocola ocola
CACCCCCAAGGGGATAAAATAGGGGATGAAAGTTAATACTCTTAACGCGAGCGAAGCCGCGAGCAAAAGCTAGTTTACTATATTTTTACCGAAACTAAGCGTGGTCGAGTTTGCTAGTAACTTATAAGTACAACTATCACAGGTACTAAAAATTACGTAAGGCGGTGAAAAAATCGGTTGAAATTAATTAATTCACTTTTTATCTTAGAGACCGGAAATCTAACGGCCAAGTGTGACGGTGTTCGGAATATCGAACTATGGCAAATTCTGAAAGCATTTTATTTATTAATAAATCATCCTGTATATAAAATAATTAACTATATCGCCGGACATTGCACGTCAGTGCTGAGTAGCCGTGGGAAATAAACTTAAGTAAAAGTTACACTGATAGGTGATAAATGTGATAAATCAATATCTACAGTGGCTTGGCTACTATGTTCCGAGACGTTTAAATAATTTGTCAAATTGTGTGTGTTTGTCAAACAATTTCATAATCTTCGGCTGTGTTTGACATATATGTAGTTTAAATGTTTGACATGTTTAAAAATAAGTCATTACCTATCGATTAATGACATACATTTTTTTGCACATTGTCGTACGATATTTGGTCGGACAAAAGACTCGGAGTTACGTACCTATATCCATTTTAGAGATTGTTTTGTATTAAGCTTCTTACAATTGAGGATTTAAAAAATTGTTGAATTAAAATATATATATATAAGAATAATTAAGTTTACGTATCTCAAAACTTTTCTATAAACTTACTGATAAACCGACTCAGATGTAGTGCCCGTATATTGCATACGCTGTTCGATCGGATCGGTTAATGTGAAAAGAGCTTTAGTTAAGCTAAGTTAAGCAACTTTGGGCGCCGTCGGAAGTTCGATAAGCGACTTGTCGTGTACCGCCTGACGTGGGTGTTCAAGGCAACTGAGCAGTTGAGCACTTACTAACTTATTAGTTCACACTAATGTTGCCATTTACTACCTACTAATAGTAGGTACAAACTACTAACTACTAGACCACTGTTAAATGCACATAACAAAAACATATTAAAATTGATACTATTTTTTTTAACTTGCAGTATTTGTCATGTTATGAGTTTGTTTGTGGATATGTATGTTTGGGTCAAATTGGACCAAATTATCTCTCCAAAACCACTTCATAAAACAAAAAAAACAAAACAACCTGATTAGTTTTCAGTTAAATATTAATTAGGCCTTTTAAATTACTTTTTATAGTACTTTTTAAAGTAATTTAAAAGGCTTAATAAATATTAACTTAAAACTTTTCAGATTGTTTCTTTTTTTGTTTTAGGAAGTGGTTAGAGAGATAATTTGACTTAGTTTGAAAAATACCAACTCAGTGTTTTCAAGAAAGAAGAAAAGTACTTGCTAAATAGACAAAGGCGTGATTCAGCACATTCCTGTGATAGCTTTCCATCGAGGGCAGAGGGCAGTAGGGGTTATGCAACAGTAACAATGGCAATGTTGACCGATCGGAAATGATTGGACAGATGGCGTGTTATGCAAATATCGTCTTTAATGGCAGTAGGCAATGGTTTGGCAGGTACCAGCCGTTGTTATTAAATGAGGTATTGAAGGGTTCTGCTATCCTAATAAGACAACTATAAAATTAAAAGCCACACTAATATTATAAATGGGATGGTTTGTACCTAAGTTACTTTTTTCGTAAAAACTGTCGAACCGATTTTCATGAAATTTGGCACTAACAGAGATTGGATAACTAAGTAACTTGGATTAACACATAAAATAGTTTTTGTCCCGGAAATCCCGCGGGATCGGTAAAGCGGGCGAAGCCGCGGGTGGAGACTAATTAACTACTTATAACTCTTTAGCTCGATTTGATTTAACTAAAGGGCCTGCACTACACTAACAGTCCAGTAACTAAATGACAGAAGACTAAATGACTATAGTCCAGGGACTATAGCAGGCTATTGTCCTATTCGAAGTTTGTCACACCACAGATTGACAAGTAATGGTGGGATTTCAAGCTCGTTTGCTATTTTTACGGGACAAGAGACAAGCTATTCTTATTTATTATTAATAAAAAATATAAAAAAATTATAGCATACAGAACCAAAAATACCAATAAGGTAATCCCACCCATCTCCGTCCTCGACAGTTCAATAGTAGCGGCAACTACCTTGGTATTACGTAAGCTAATGATCGCGTAATGCGCAGCGCACACTAGACACCGGTCGTTACCCGGCCTGGTTCCAGTACGGTCTAGTGACCGTGTAAGATATAGACAAATATTAATAGTGTGTAATAATTCACCTACCCACACTACTAAAGTTTAGTAGAGCAGTGAATTAAAGACGAATCATGCGTTAATTCTTCATGACGAGCATAATTTTATTTATTTCTTATTTTACTTCTTTAGAGAATACATCAACTTATACATGTAAGAAATCTTAGTAACAAGTTTCATATTTCAAGTCTGGCAGCGCGTTATCTGTTACAAATAACATTTTATAGTTTAATATACTTCTCATCAAAAAAATCGAAACAGTTAGAAAGTTTATGTTTTGTACAGATTATCAGAAAAAAATATATGATTGGGAATAAATGTTAAATGTTGTTTAATATTGGGCAGTATGAGGTAACATACAGCTATGGTAACATATTTTGTTTTAATGGAATGAATCATCTTTTGTGTTAACTTAGGACAGAAACAGTAAAAACGAAAGTGTTTCGATTTTTTTGATGAGAAGTGTATTATGTTGTACGGTTAATGTGTACACAAATACAAATGTGTATATTTTCACCATATTCGTTTCAGAAAAAATATTGCGTCTTGAAAAGATTTCAACCACTTTAAAAAATAGCACTTTAAATAATTTAATCTAAATATTTTTACGAATGTAGTAGATACCTACTAATATATTTATGTTATAAACAATCTCTAAACGTCCCTCTAATTCAATGCAGCGTGGACGACACCTCTAACGCTATTCAAAGTGGGCAACAATCGCGCAATTCTATACAAAAAATTGCATAAGCACATAGGTACGTAAATAATATAAATATTTATGAATCGATTTGTCCTCATGACTGTACTTAAGTTAAAGTTAACTACGTGATTGCGTAAAAATCACTTAAGTCGGGGCAATTTATAACTTGATGAATTGTTGCTTTGTAGTACTTGTCAGGAGAAAATGTTTTGTCAAAGGTTTTTTTTGTATTATTTACTAACAAATGTGGCCAACGTGGATGTTAGTCAGTGTTTTAGGATAAAAATGTGTGTTATTATGTAGAGCATAGTCTTCTTAAGTATGTATTTCTTCACCGAAGCAAGTGATAAATAAGTTTTCATCATTACAACCCATATTTGTCAAACTGCTGGGCTCGGGTCTCCTTTGTCAGCCTTATGTTCAGATTCAAATACCTTTATATCAACTAGCTGACTTGGCGGACGTTGTTCCGCAGCACTATAGATTCTCGACAATAGCGCCACCTATTGGATCCAAAGTATCCTATATCTTAAGTTGGATCAAAATGCATAGGTGTGCAAAATTTGATTAAAATCCATTCAGTAGTTTAGGAGTCCATCGCGGACAAACATTGTGACAGGAGATTTATATATATTAAGATTAGCAGCCTGCCCTCACTTCACTTTGAAAAAAAATATCCTATTCATGTAAGCATTATGTTATATAGCCTTCCTTAATAAATGGGCTATCTAACACAGAAAAAAATTTTCAAATCAGACAAGTAGTTCCTGAGATTAGTGCATTCAAGCAAACCAAAAGAACAAAGAAACAAAGTCTTCAGCTTTATAATATTTGTATAGATTTCAACATTTTACTATCACTTGATACTGTATTTTTTATGTGATGATCATAATTAATAATTGCATAATTGCAAGTATATATTAATACTTGCGTGCACACACACTCATGCACATAAGTTTCTAACAAAGAGACTTAATTTTATGACTTTTTATATACAGTCAGTTTTTTTTTATGAAAGTTGGTAGATTTGTAAAGAAAGATTCAAACCTTTATAAGCCCTCAACCAATGGTATTCTTATGTCTATGTCAGTAGTGTATATTAAAGTTACTTAAAATATAGTACAATAAGGTATAATAAAAATATTTTTTGAAGTAATAATTACTGTATATTTTGGATGTGTTTGAGATAGCCACAATGAAGGTAAAATTTTATAAATAGGCTATAATCATAATTTTTTGTAATTGAAAAACATAATAACGATAATTATAATTATCCTGAATGGATAATTGAATAATATTTAAATTAATGTTAGGAATAATAGAATAAAATTTGGTATTTACCTTGGTGCAAGATGTATCATCTGGTTTCTTCGGTACTTCAGTTACAGAATCTTGATATCCCTCCGCGCCCGGAGGACAATCAGGAAGGTCCATCTTGATGCACTACACTTGACGTTTATGACCATAAACTAGTCATAAACTCATAATACACAGTCACTATCTAACCACTAATGTTTTATCTTCTTTATTGATATAGCTGTTCCACGCACAACTGTAAAACAAAACATTAATGTATCAGCACATTTTAAAATTATTATACCAACTATGATATTGAATATTAATACAAAACAATACTTACATAATCCCAACATATTAAGATATGCTTATAGATTACCTGTAGTTATGAGATTTTGCAACCGCAAATGTCTAGGAACACAATCACATAAAAATACTCAAGGCTTACGGTAATTTGATGAGAAAACAAGAATAAGTAATGTTTCCACTTCATTAGTAGCAGACAAGAAGCAAGTTTTTATGCATAATACTTCTATTATTAAGTAGGTAACCACAATTTTCTCACATCACAAACAAAAATTTTCATAGCTGTGTTTTCTAAAATATAACTCCCAAAAATGTAATATTTCAGTGTTGTCATCAATTTTATTATAACAATTAGAAATGGAAATCTATTTTTAATTAATAAACAGGAAAATCGGGAGATAGGCCATTGTACAATACTTGGTGCCTATAGACATTTTTATCTAATTGGACATATGAAATATTTGATATTTGTTTGTAATTCATAAAGTACTCTTTCTCAAATCTCTTGTGATTCAAGCAAATACAGAAATAAACAATAACCTTTTTCTCAACAGTTAGCTTATCCTACTTATCATAGAATGCTATGGTATAAAAAAGGCATTTTAAATTTTAGACAAAATATACAATTAACAAATAAAAAATCAGTATCTATTATAGCCTAAGTAATGCTTATATTTTATAGAACCTAAATATAAAACAATTATTATTTACATATTGTATAATATCATATGACCAACTGTATATTGGGCTGATTTTTGATGCTGAAACTTATACAAACTTGTATATAGCTTTGATTTGTATGTGGTAATTGTTATTTTAAAAAGTTTCTTCGGTTCGGATGTTACGTATAACAGGTCCTTAAAGCTATACAGCTCATCGCGTACCTTTAGTTCTATAAGAAAACTTCGCAAACTACGTTCATTTCAGGTACATTACGAAATATATTTTATCTTAGACAAATTAAAACTCCTGAATACAAACAACACTTACCAATAGCACTGGATATATTTTAACCTGTCGTATACAAAGGTACTTCTGTAACACTCCTCAAAATTTATGTGTATGACAGCATTTTAGTGAACGAAGAAAATGAAATTTTGACTAAATATTTTCTTAAACCTCTTCAATTGTCAGTTTCCAATAATTTTGGTTCATATTATTGACGTCGTTTTTAATTCCAAATAAGCACTATATGATATAATTATTCATAAATCGTATAAAATATTGTAATACTAACCTTTTCAACAGACGTAAGCGTCAGCAATATTTAACCTTAAACTTCATTCAATATCCATTGTGTAAAAACGTATTTAATAACTAAAAACTGTTATCTATTAGCAAATGACAAAATATAATTTTATTAAATTGATTGCAGCCACGAAAATTCAATAAACTTGGTGAAATGACAGCGGTTGCAACTTGCGTCTTGCAAGATGCAACCACAGATGTCCAATGTTTGCTACAATAAAATGGGAGCCACAGATAAGTCAGCCACCACAGAATATATAATTGGACGTCAGATATCTATTACACTTGTCTACAAATTCAGTAGCCAAAGGCAAAGATAACTTTAGCGTCTCTTGAAACTGCGCGCGAAGATTTAAATTCTAAAAATGTATTATCTTTTGTATGATAAAATTTCCATGTCACAGTGTTAGTTACCGTACTCCTCATAAACGGTTGAACCGATTTGTATGAAATTTTGTGTGCATATCCGGGTAGGTCTGAGAATCGGCCAACACCTATTTTTCATACCTCTAAGTGATAAGGGTTGTTCACCCTTAAATTTTTTTTTAATTTTTAGACGAAATTTTTTTTTTCTTATTTTTTTATAATGTGGCATTAAAAATACATACAACCCTAATTTTTTAATTTTTTAAATACCAACCCTTATTTTTTTATGGCCATTTTATAAGGCAAAACAACGTTTGCCGGGTCAGCTAGTGATTATATAAATAATCTCATTTTTGAAGTAATAAATAAAATTCAAATTAATAAAAGTAGAGCTTGAGTAGAGAAAGATCCCACTATAGCCAGTACCGAATATGACTTTTTAACTTCGATCATCGTAAAATAAAATGAGATCCGAACCAGAACCTTCTGGCGGCACGTAATGGAATTCATATTCGGGCCTTTATGACTACGATCATAATTTATTATTTTCACAATAAGTATATAAATAATGTAGATAGGTACATACCTTTATGTACTTTAAAGTATACTCCACCTAATTCGAGTCGACGTCCAATCTTCAAATATTATGTAATGATGACGATTTCTACATAAAAACATACTTACGTCATATTTTTTAAAGTCTGAGTGCAATTTTTTATGTAGGTATGTTTTATAGAAGATCTTCAAAAATGGATAAACAACATTGCCAGACCCTTTCTGTCGACTGTATTGTCCGCCATTCACTTATAACTACCAATGCACGACACCAAGAATCACACTGAAGACCAGCAGCGGCGGTTCTCCGCGACCTTATGCTGAGGACAGTCCTTTTGCGTCTAAGAACACTACTGTACCTACCTTCTTTATATTTCTCTTGTCCTCTTTTTGTTTTATTTGGATATTTGTCAGTTTGTTTTGAGGCGAAATAAATTATTCTTTCTTTCTTTCTTCAATGAATAGCAACAAAGATTTGTTAAAGGTAGCACAACGTAGTGATTTAAAACATGATTATTAACATTATGTAAAAGTAGTTAGACTTGAGTTAGACACCTAGCTTTTTAATGTCATTGTTAAGAAGACACTTATTAGGACACGCTCCCAAGAAATACCGGCATCGATAAAAATCTAAGAATTGCTGATATTTTTCTCTAAATCAATGTTCCATTTTTTGGTGCAGACATTACTGGTTAATTTAATTTGATGAAATAAATATTATTAATAAGTAACTCTAATACGGTTAGTGTCTACCTGTGACGTGCAGAATACGAATTCTAGGTGAGGGGGACAGCTGGACGGAAGAAAAAATGTGCAGAAGATACATTTATTCGCTTTAGTAGTCCAAACAATGGCCATTTTATGTTGTATTTCGCCCACATAACAAATGCTATCTCTCAAGGGGTACGATAGTTTAAAAGACATGAAGTAGGTCAACTAGATTTAATTGAAGTATTTATAATGTGTTTTTAAATTACGTAAATATTCAATTTAAATCATTGCGACAACACACCTTATTTAAAACCAGAATCTTAAGATGATCTACTTACTACTTAATTTGCATATTAAAAGAATCGCAGCTAACGGCAATTATTTTGTTGATGGCGAATAATAAGTTCAATGAAATTCGAATGACGAGGCACACTGCGAAGTTTTTCGCATAAATTATCAGAGGGCATTCACCGAAGTGTGGGGTCTCAACTCTCCGCGCTAATTAAACTTAAAGATATGCTCACAGATAGAGTAGTCCGCGCGGTCCGCGAAGCTTACCGCGCGCTGGCCGGTGCAACCCACCGACCGACCCCACAGTCCAAACACGATGGCTCGTGGACGCACGCGCCTCACCGGTCACTTCCCGCGATTTATTTATTTTTACGCGACCGTATTTTTTATACTATGGCACGTACGCGCCGATTACGGCATCCCCATAGAAATAAAAGTTTGGGACACTGGTCGTACACCCCTAGCGCACATGGTGGATACAACGAACGGCTTCGGTCTCAAAGTGCTCGCGGAACATAACTTTTTGAATGACAACAACATAGCTTTTTCACCCTATGGCTTGATGGGAATCTTGGTGGCCTTGTACGAGGGAGTGGATGGCGAATCCTCGTATCAAATTCAGCGCGGAATGCAATTACCTTGGAATAGGAATGTGATGAGAATAGGCTTTAGAGATATACATCGGACGTTAAAAGTGAGTCACAATGTGCCATTGTTTAAAAATCATCCGAAAATACTAACAATGAATTTTTTATAGAAATAGGGCAACGTGTAAATTTCTATTTACGGCAATACAAACTGTATATTCATCTAGCTAGTCAGTAGGTACTATACGTATCATTCGTTTGATTTCAATATAAACACGGCTAGTTTCAGTGTAATGGATATGTACCTAATGCTTTTTCCTTTGCGTGATTAAAATATAAAAAAATCTAAATATACTGAAAAGTTGTAAGTAGTATAAACGAAAAATTTTGTTCGACTCCCGGTAGTCGGAACTAAAACACACATATTTTTGTATTTCAGACTTACTTTGTTCCAGAAGAAGGGTTTCTAGCTGGACTTGCATTAAACAACGAGAATGTTACATTTAACGAGAGTTACAAAAAGATTTTACGATTTTACGGTTTTGATTTAGACAATGATCAAATACCGACCCTAACCCCAGAATCAAACAACACTAGTAGTGTGTCTCCAAGTACAGAGAAATCCCCTCAAACCACCACAGCCGGTACAACACCAACGATTATGGTTACAACAGAAAGTACATCTACAATGTCTACCAAAGAGGAGACAACAATTAACGTAGATGCAGAGAGTATAGACGAAATCGACCCAAGAGGTCCGAGTGCAACATCCGTGACTTCCTCTGCTCCCTCTAACAGTGAATCTACAACTATATTGACTACTGAAGGTTTAACTACTCAATCCACAACTATAGCTCAAACTAACATAGAAACAAGCAGTGTAACAGCTTCTTCAACTTCTACTGTTCCAATGGCAAGCACTACAGTGACTCCATCTACTATTAGTGAAGAAACCACCACAGCAACAACTGTTGAAGCTACCGTAGAAACAACTAGTACAGCTACAACTCCTTCATCGTCCACCATAGTGGATGAACAAACGAATAGTGAAAGTGAAAATTCAGTGACCCGTGAAATGACATCTATAACTGCATCAGATACGTCATCAAGCACGACTGATACATCTACTATAACAACTGTGCTATTTACTAATCAACAAGAAGGGAGTACTATCACAGAAACGATGATGGAAACAAGTGAAACTTCGACTCCAATAACATCCACCAGTGACGGAGGACAGACGGAGTCCACGACTGCATCGACGCTAGAAACATTAGAAAGACGAAAGAGGTCATTGCTCGATTTTGATTTATATACGAGATCTCCAAAGGTTGACGATTACTTGATTTATAGATCGTTCGAAATACCAGTAGAAACTGCAAATACAGAGACGAACTCAAACAAGATGTTTTTGGTCAATGGCTTGAGAAATGTTCAAGTTAGTACCTAATTATAATAATTCGATTATTTTTGATCAGTATGAAAGCGATAACTTAATAATAATAATTCTGCCCTTAAGTTCAGAAGCCATATTTAAAGGATCAGATGTCGCTTGCAACCTTAAAGAATTCCACTAGATATCAATGCAACCTACATCGCCCTATCTACTTTCAGGTGTCGTACATGCAATACGATACAGTACTGGAGCATGCGTATTTACCGCATTTGGAGGCCTCCGCGCTCCGGTTGCCGTTGGACAGCGACCGGTACTACCTGCTGGTGGTGCTGCCGGCGCGCGGCGGCGACGCGGAGCTGGGCCGCCTGCTGGCGCGCATGGCCCGCGAGTCCGACCTCTCTGATGTGTACGCGGCGTTGCGCCCGCGACGAGTGCGCGCTATTGTACCCAGCTTTACTGTCAAAGGTCACATTACCCTTACCACGGACTTGCAAAAGGTATGAATGATATTAATGTACTATAACTAAATTTTAAAGTTCCCCTTCGATATTTTTGGATTCCTTAATTGATTTACAGTTAAAAACGTTTTTGTTATAGCCATACAAGAAGGTAATTTACTTAAAAATTAATGACATAAAAAACATTACAAAATAGTTGTTTACCGTGGCCAAAACCCAGGGAAAGAGGGGGGGTACTTAAGATATTCTCCCTAATACCATTGTAAACCTGGCTATGCCTGTGTCCTGTACAATGACATCCCTAGCGATCTCTCACGTCTTGCAGCTGGGCATCCGCGACGTGTTCGAGCCGCGGCAGCACGACTTCGCGCCGATGACGCGGCAGGGGGGCGTGTACGTGCGCAGCATCGAGCAGGCCGTGTCCGTCGCCATCCGCAAGTACCAGCCCGACGACCACAAGAAGAATCGTAAGCTCTCTTTAATAATTTCTTTCTTTCCTCATTTCTTCTCTATGACAAACCACCCTTCCGAAATAGTGGTAGATTTAAAAAAATACGGTTATAAGCGTATTTGAATACCTACATGAATAAATTATTTTGATTTTGATAATTAAGTTAATACCTACATGTATGCATATACTCACAGATACGTTGGCACGGAACTTGGCAAGACGTAAAAAGAGACATTAGATGCGCAGAAGACGTTTTGCTCTGCTTTTTGTTCTACCCACCTAACTGACTCTTTCAGATTCTTGCCAAGTTCCTTTACCATGACTATACCTAATCGATTTGATTCGAATGAAATATCAAATAGCACGGTCGTTAGGTCAAATCATGAGACGTTTTGGAATAAAGATCTTAAAAAATCAAGCGAACCAGGTGTAAAGTAGAATGTTCATAAGTTACATAATAGGCTATTTGACAAGATTTTAAAATTCATTTTATATTATTTAGTAGAGGAAAAGGAACTTATTTAAAGTA
>DWKA01002105.1:0-11168 GCA_018249155.1 Panoquina ocola ocola
TGGACGGATCGGGCTGAAATTTGGCATGTAGGTAGATGTTATGACGTAGGCATCCGCTAAGAAAGGATTTTGGTCAACTCTACCCCCAAGGGGATAAAAGTTTTAACTCTTAACGCGAGCAAAGCCGCGAGCATAAGCTAGTAATTAATAAAATTAATGAATAGTCAGCAATTACGGTGTTAAAATATTTTACGTAATGTTAGTGATATCATGAGTAGTATGTAGTTCATGTGTATCATGAAGCTTAGTTTAAGTGATCTATCTCTGAAAAATGTTGAGTGACTCTGGGGTCTTGGGTTGTAAAATGTACTCAAATTTTAGTAAGAGAATAATTATTTACTCTCTCTAAGAAAAAGTAGTAAGAAACTTTTTACAGAGATTCAAAGAAAATTTAAAAACAAAATTAATTAAATGAAACACCTACACACTCCCCTGCATTAAGTATTTATTGTCTTGCGGGTGACATAGACAACATTAATTCGACCCAATTGTCTTTCATAAAGTTGACAGGAATAGAATCCAGCTTCATAGGCAGAGTCACTTCCAAGTAGGCTATGGGACCACTTCCCAGTATGGGAATAGATATTATAATGAAAAATAAAAAAAAAAAAATATTTCGTTGTCCCAAAATTGGCAATAATATGAAAATTACATTTGATTTACATAAAAAATTATAAACAATATTGGAAGTACAATAAGGACTTGGAATAAAAAAACAATTAATATGAAGAAATATTTTATTAACAATTAGTTTACAATTAAGTATAATTGCCTGCGACCTATAAAGTAACGATCCTTAAAAAGAATAGCTTTCATCATTATAAATGCAAAGTAATTATTATAAATCTATCTCATAAATGCGTTAAGCAATATTTTACACGATTTCGTGCAAAACCTAAATATTAAGAAAAAAAGGAACACAATAACTTCAAATCGGTTTTATTTTTATATTTAACTAAAAACTTTTACAATTATTACTTCACTGGCTATTGATTACAGTGGTTTATTACGTTCCTGAAGTAAAGCAAAATATATAATTATTTATACGTTCATAAATACATAGGTACATATTATGTATAACCGATAATTGAACTACCTTAATAATCGTCTTTGGAATTGTTTTAATATAATTAATTTAAGCACTTACTTATAAATTTATTATCTACTGCAAAGTTCATATTTTTCAATTATTGCATAAAATAAAACACGAAAATATTTCTAATATAACACAGTTTCACACTTTCAATTTAGTTTGTCAGCAAAGAGGCGAATTTAAAACCTGAGTTGTTAAAATATTTACTGTAATTATTGTTATCTACATATAAAAAAGTGTAAATTAAAAAAATACAATTTTACACACGAATCACACAAAAATACACTCATCAAGTAGTTAAACTACATTAAAATGACTCGATTATGTTTAAATTGTACTTCAAATGAATAATATTACAAATGGCACTGAGGAAATAGTAACAAATATTACAATTTTTGCGTCACAATCTATACAAGTCTATAGAATTATGTAGTACAAGATCTGTAATAATCTGAACGTTTTGTAATTTCTGAGAGATAGTAATTCATTTTGGTATTCAATTCGCCTATTTCTTTATCAAGAATATTCAACTGTTCGTTGTGATCGTTATATAGCTCTTCCATGTTAGCAAGAAGCTTTAGTTGTGTTTGTGTGTCACTGGCAAGTTTCGTAGCTCGATTTAATAAAAGTTGAGCGCGTTCTCTCGAATTCGATGTTTGACTCGCCCGTTCAGCAAGTGACATATTCGTTTGTTTATAATCTTGACGTAATTGTCTCGCTTTCTGTTCTGCACCTTCTGCTCGATTTACAACATCATTTGCTTCTTGTTTCACTTGTTCGGCATCACTTTCAATTTTTAAAATATTCTTCTGTAAATCTGAAAGACGGGTACGCAAATTCTCTACGTCATCCATTGTTTCGTTAGCTTTCTTTTGTGCCTGTTCAGTTTCTGTTGCTATAGGTAGCAAATCACTTCTTGCAGCGGTAATATCAGTATTAGCTTTATCTATTGCATCTTCTGCTGCATCTTGTGCTGCTTGAGCTTCATCTAATGCCTCCAAAACTTTGGTTGCCATTTCCAATGTCAAATTTGCTTCTTTATTTACGACTGTTGCATTGAGTTTGAGTGCTTTAGCTCTATCCAAATCCGGTTTTGTTTCAGTAATTATATTTTCAATGTTAGTTAACTGTGATACAGTAGCATTAATATGCTGTGATAATTCAGTAATTTCTTTAGGTTCTATTCTAATTGATAAATTTAATATATCGTTGGCTAATGTTCTGACATCTGCAGGTGTGCTTGAAGTATTAGACAAAAATTCTTTCAATTCAGCAGTAAGCTCTTGACTCTCATTTGTGACTCGTTCTGCTGAAGATTTGAAGTCGAAAGCATTATCGAATAAATCTTTTGCTTTAGATTTAACAGCTACAGTATCTTGCTTCACCTGAGTTATAGATCTGAATAGATCTTCAGCAGTTAATTCATGTTCTTTTATTCGATACTCTGTTTTATTTGCAAAATCTAATGCTTGTTCGGCCTTAGTAATAGCACCTTGATCACATGATATTCCTCCACATTTTCCACAGCCTGCACCACCGCATATGTCACAACTGTCACTGTCTTGTCCACACATTTTCTCATTTAATTTTGGTATTTGTGATTGCAATCCTGATAACTGATCCTCCAAATCATTTAATTTCCTATCATTTTCATTTTGAGTGTTATTAAAGTTATCATATTGCATTTCAATGAGCCTGTCCGTACTTTTTATCTGTCGGTCGGTGTTAGCAATAACAGTCTGAACATTTTCAGCTTCATCTGCTGCTTTTAAAGCCCTCTCTTTAGCTTCTCGCGTTAAATTTAAAGCTCCCTCTAAGTTAGCTTCTTGAAGTTTTGTAGCATTGTTAGCCAAGTCTAAAGTTTTCGATTTTAAATGTTCAATATTTGTACGTAATCCATCTAAGGTCACATTTCCAAGATTTATTTTGGATGTAATAGCGTTAAGGTTCACATTGCTTTCTTTAACTTTTTTCTCAGCCTCATTGAGTTTATTTTGTAATTCATTTATACTTTGCATAATTTCTTGTACAACAGTCTGGCCAAGTTTTGCACTTTGCAACGTACTTTCTACTTCAGATAACTTCTTTGTCATTTCTTCAAAATCTCTTGTGTACGCTCCAGTGGCTCCAACAACTTTTATTTTACTTGCATTACCAATTGCATATTCAGTCTGTGTACGTAAGTCTCCAATAAGATTGTCCCAATTTACAAAACATTCACCACATGGATTACATTCAGGAGCTTCACCAAGATAGCCTCTTGCACAGACGTCACAATTATATCCACCAATTCCTGGTTTACAAATACATGATCCATTTTCTCGCATACATTGCTGAGATACAGAGCCGTAAATATCACAATCACATTCATGACACTCCAGGTTAGGATCGCCCCAGTGGTTTTCTTGACATTGGTCACATTGTCTTCCACCATGTCCAGGTTTGCAATCGCACTTTCCTATGTAAGGATTACATTGAGGTGACAAAGAACCTATAGGATCACATTCGCAAGGATCACAACCTGTGCCTAAAGCGATTCTCCAGTGATTTTCAGTACATTGATCACAGTTTATGCCCATTACATTGTTAAAACACGGGCACTGTCCTGTAGTGCTGTCACAGTTTCCTATGGTAAAGTTGGTTCCCAATTCTGAGCAATTACACTTATAACAAGCCTTTTCTGTAGCATCACCGAAATAACCCTCAGCACAAACTTCACAATGGTCTCCTGCCGTGTTGTGCAGACATTTTAAACATTTTCCAGTATACGGGTCGCAATTACTGGGTTTTGTTAAATCAATGTTATCATTACAATCACATTTTTCACAAGTCCCCTTAATAGGATCACCAAAGTAGTTATCAGCACACACATCGCACAGTGGTCCTGCATATCCTTCTTTACAATCGCACTCTACATCTTTAGTTTCAGGATCTAGTTCACATCGATCAGCATGACTACTTTTATTTGGATCACCAGGGACACCTGGACACGGACAAAGGCGACAAGGAATATCAACGCCTAGTCGTGGATCGCCGTAGTATCCTTCTATACATCTTTCACATCGGTGACCTTCAGTATAATCTTTACATTCTTTACATGCACCTGTTCTATCGTCACACTCTATCGCATGACCATTACAGTCACATTGTTGGCAATTGGGAAAATTGAAGAAACCTGGTTGACATAAATCACATGCTCGACCGTATGTGTTTGCTCTACATTTACATTGACCACTTGTATCGTCACAGAAATTATCAAGCGAACCTATACTATTACAATCACATCGTTTGCAGCCGAATTTACTAAATCCATAAGTGGCCGGAGCACATCGATCGCATCTTGCTCCAACAATATTTTCTACACATTGACAATATCCAGTGTAAGGATTACATTGATGGCTTTTTGAACCTGAAGGGTCACACTGGCAAGATTCTGATCCATTTCTTATATAGAAACCAATACTGGCATGATATTTTTTACAAATCTCAGGTACGTTATCTCTATTTAAGTCATAATAATAAGAGTCTCCACAATTATACCGTTCAAATTCATCTCTCATTGCACTACCGTTATTGAAAAATGGCAAATCATCTACAGAAGGAATTAGGACAATAGAATCTATTAAAACAGTTGCTCTAGTATTAGTAGTGCGTGGATCTTGACGGCCTAAATAGATACGAATTTCAGTTTCTTTATCTTTTTCGAGACAGATAGGAGGTCGCACTAAAACGCTACGTTGATTTGCTGGTAGACTTGTAAAAACCTTGTCATCTTCAGGACGAACATTAGCGCAGGGAGAGTCAAAATCTATTGGTATTGGTCTTTTAACTAAAATCGTAGCTTCCTCCCAATTTGATGATGATTGGGGTTCGTACCTGATCAAAACATTGTAATTCATACTGGTTTTTAAGTTATTAATAACAAAGACTAAAGTACTACTTTCTGGTATTCTCATAAACCCAGGGCCTGTCCAAGTTTCTTTTCTACCATCAGGATAGTTTTCTCTTATAAGTACATGACAGAGTTGACTTTGAATGGCATTATCGTCTATTTGAGAATCGCATTGACTTAATTCAGCTTCATACACGATTGAATCCAGAGCACCAACGAAGAAATTTTGAATTGGTTGATCACAACGGCGTCCAGTAACATTCGGACGACACTTACACTGCCCCGTAATCACATCACAATCTCTGTCTAAAGAACCACCGATGTCACAATCACATGATAAACAACCCTCATCACTGTCTGATAAACCGTAAAACTCTGGTAGACACTGATCACAATTTCTTCCTGTAACATGTCGTTTACAGATACAATCTCCAGTTGCCGGATCACATCCTCCTTCGTTAACTGTTCCTAGTCGATTACACGTACAAGCTTCGCAGCCATCAGGATTTTCTGGATCGAAATTCCAGTAACCATCTTTGCATCGATCACATCTTGGTCCATCAACATTAGACTTACAAAGGCAACGTCCTGCTGTTTTGTTATTTACTGTATCCGTTTCATCATCGCATAAAACTGCACTGTCAGTTGTTCCACTCGGATGACAATCACAGGGTTTACATATATCTGGACTTTGAATGTCTAAACTTGGATCTCTGAAATAAGTGGGTTTGCAACGTTCACAATTAACACCCATCGTATTATGTTGACAATTATCACATATTCCACCGCTTGTTTTCCCAGTTTTGTTGTAATAAGCAGCATTAAAATGACATTTAGTTGCGTGGTTATTGCACGTACATCTTTTACAGGCATTTGAAGTTTTTCCAACAGCTGGTTGCCATGGGAAATCATTATAAAAGTCTTCACAATATTCACAATTCAAACCCCGGGTATTGTGAGTACATTCGCAACGGCCATGAACCATATTATTTTTTGACTCAACTCCCGGCATTGGTAAACAACGCGAAGCATGACCGTAACACGAACAAGAGCCACGGACAGTCATTTCATACAGAGCATAATAATATTTTTCTTGAATTTCAGCTCTATTATCCAATAAATCGTCGCCCAGAGTATGAAGTTTGGTGAAATTTATTCTAAGATTAGTCATGCGCAGTAAGTTTTGTACCTCTTCTGAGTAGGGATTCGTAACGTGTATATTGGGAGGCAGAACTCTGAATATAACATCACCCTCTGTTGACGGTGCAACCTGCGAGTATTTAGATTCACACACAACTTCCGTCAAACTTTCCTGTGAATGTTTTGGTACAGAGGGAAAAGCTTCATCACAGTTGTGCGCGAAGTAACGATAAACGCGCCAAGTTTTTCCAAAGTCAAAAGATCGCTCCACCAACATAGCCGCCGGACGAAAAGTCTTAAACTTCAGTATCAAGTGAGTCAAATGAAACTCCGCTTCCATATTCAACTGAATCGTAACATTTTCTCTGCCGTTTTCGGATTGCCACCAGGATTTAATTCGAGTACCGGGATGAAACCTGTATATGATGTTTTGGATCCGATGATTGAGATGTGGATTATTGATGGTGCCGTTGGTAGAGTCGCACCAGAAACATTTCTTTCGTTCTTCCAAATGGGACACAATACAATAGCGGTCGCGTCCACCGACACCGCAAGTCGACGACGCGAAGAGGCGAGATTCGCGGCCGATGAGGAGGTTGCCCGTAGCGGGGTAGCACGAGCTGAGTTCGCAGGCTCGGTCCAGCAGGCGGGGGTCGGCTCGCATGAGAACGCGCTCCCTGTTGTAGACGGCGGCGCCGCGAGCGATAAGCGCGGTAAGGATAAACAATGCGGCGCGTCGAGCCATGGCGCGGTGTGGGCTCTCCGCGCGCCGCTCTCTGCACTGGCCGGCGCACGCCGCACGCCGCCGCACTCTCGCGCCGCGGTGCCCCTCCCCCCCGCCTCTCTCGACCCGCTTCTCAACCGCCAGGGCCGCATTCCATCGTATCACAATAAGCCTCGAAGCTTACGAGAGCTTTTAACTCCATAATTGGAGAAAATAATAAACAGATTTAATATTTCAACTGTACAAGTCGTTAAACATTTTTTTTACTGATTAGTTGAATTAATCAACGCACTTATTAAACAATTTGTAATAAATTATTTTGTTTCATAAAAAAGTTTTTAGGAAGCACTTGTTGATATTTTTAGAAGCACTTCGAATAAAATCAGTTTTCTCAATATTAGTTAATTATATACTTTGTGAATATCAGATAATGAACATAGCTATTTTTGGAAGATTATTATGGAACCAGATGTCAGTAGAACTTTCAAATATTCAAATATACTGATTACGGGCCTGCGTGAGGCGACGACCGCTCCCGCCCGCACGCCGCTCGTGCCGTTCTCCGAATCGGGCACTAAGCAACAAAAATAACAGGGCATTTTGGGATGCGCTTTTCGTTTTGGGCATTATTACAAACTTCGTCTAGCTTCCTTCGTAACATCTGTAATAAGTACCACGCAGGTCACATAAACAAAAGAATTAAGTCAATAAACCCGAGTATACTTGCAAGTCCAAGTTACTTTCACCTGCCGTATAGGTGCATTAGTTGTATTTAGCTTTATGATATGTAACATTGCATCACAGTTCTTGTACTGATTTGTGTTACTATTGCGGATGGTATTAATACACGGTCACGATAGTATGTAGGTACATTTTATACCGATTTGTACCCGCCGTCCTTCCGCTCCACACATCCGTCCCTGATAAAACAAAACATTCGCGATCCATCCAGTTGACTACCATCATGTAACCTCGATGAAACCATTCCTATATAGTACGTATATAGAGATATAGCACACAAAAAGCCGAATTGTCCGGGTTCGACTGAGACGGGAATATTTCAATAGATTTTTATTTAAAGCATTGCAATTATTGGACCTACATTTTGTTAGATTTTTAATATTCAAAAAGCTAAATATTTCGATTAAATAAATACGTTATTGAAGTTTTATTCTTAAAAACTATAGGCTCTACTACAAACCTATATATATTATTTTTATTAATTAAATGGTTTTTAACCCTATTTATTAAAACCAAAAAAATGTCTACTTCAAAAACTACTGGCAGATGTGAAAAAAGGCAATTTAAAACAATATAACACACTAATTAATTACTATTATAAATATGCGGCTTTTTATCATGAATAATAATAATATGATCGTAGTAATAATATGATCTAGTCAAGAGATCTGCTCTACCTACATTCTCTACTTTACGCATTGTAAGCAATTAGCATATTGTGTCTATGACGCATAATGATGGTTGGCAATTCACAACACAAAAGAGGCCAATCTGGCATTTCGTAAACAAAACAAAAACTGGTTCGTTTAACTCGAATCTTTTAAGGGTGTTAAATGTCATACAGCCCGGTTGCCCTGACAATAAGGGCCCTCGACCAAATTTCATTTTATTTGGTTTCAAGTAGGTTAACTAAGTACGTAGCAACTTAAAATATTTATGCATTAAGCTGGAGTAAAACAGCTTTCATCGATGGTTTTTCAAATACTACTGAGTTTAAATTTAGAAATAGGCAATCAGAAACATGTAAAAAACCTTGAGAACCAAAAAAATTGAGAACCAATATGAATGTTTACGTTTAAATTTTAGATGACTTCATATCTATACTCACACTTATTTAATAGCAGGTTGTTTATCGAGAGCTATTTTTAAGGCGAGAGATGATTTTAAATCCTGAAAGTAGGGAGGGATACAAATTATGTCACTCGAGCTTAAAATAGTGTCGTTTACGACGTGGACACTATGCTTTTACACCTGTATAAGAAAATAAGTAAGTGCATCTAAAGAAACAATCATACATTTCGTAAGTGAAATAGACGTAACGTTATTATTTTAAATAAGTAATTTTAGTGTACCTACAATTGAACGAATACGATACGAGGGAATTTTTATTTGCCTTGTGCGCAATATGTTTTGTAGCGTAGTGTGATTCGTGTTTTGGTCTAGCTAGTCTTTGAATTTATTTTTTAATTCTTTTCTGCAATTTTTCTCATGTTTTTGAGAAAATCTTAGTTCTTTGCGAATAGATACGAAAAATAAACTTTTTATACAACTGAACTTGAGAGACTGCATGATTCATAACTACATACCTACTCGTATTAATAACAATAAGTATATTACAAAATAAATAGGGAAAAACATTAGTAAATAAAACGGACTACTTATTAGTTTTAATTCGGTATGTTATATAAGTTAATAGCGGTCTGAATAAAAAAATAAGGGCCTCTAACAACCAACCATTGATAACTTGTTATAGTTTCAACAGTACGCTGATAATGCTTTATCAATGTTAAGTAGACTATAACAAAAAACTTAAGAATAAGCTGATTTTAAATTTTATTTATACATAATTATTATAAGGCGACGCTTGGTCGTTGAACTTGTGATACACACTTCTTATTTGTAATATTGAGCACAGGGGAAAAGATCTGTTGATTTTATATTCGTATTTTTTACATAAACAGCTGACATACCAAGAGATGAGCCTCTTCATGTGAAATCATCACCGTCGCCTAATGAATGGGCATTAATAACATGAAAGACCTCATCGACGTCTTGCGGCAAAAAGCGATGGTTTGAAGGATGAACCACAACTATTACACGTAGCGGAGTTTGGAGAAGGTTGGTTTGGGCTAAAAAGTGGACGGAGCTCGTCAAATGGTTGGTTATACATTTTCCATTCTAGACACCCTACGTAGAATTTCTAACTGAATTGACAAATTAATAATTTTGATATTGCAGGAAAAGTTAATAAGTACCTATTCGGTATAACTAACCTATTATAAGTATTATTCTATTCTTAAATTTTCCATACATTATGTATCTTTCGTTTATAAAAATTCGGAGAAAAGTAGACCTACCAGGTCAAAAAACATAATAATGTTAGCAAAGCGCGTGATGCCCGCTGTGAATGAACGCTTTCGCATCGATAAGGGTTCGTTCTCAAAAGGCGGTTACGATGTCAAAGTTCAGGAAAGATAACGACCTCGCGCCGATCCGGCTACATTTATCTCATTCCTGACTTAGTAGATAATAGGACGAGTATTTATAATATTATATTTATTATAAAAACTGTTCGCTGCTTGCGCACGTCATATAATATCAAGTTCTACGGATAAAACTATTTCAAACTATACACATTATCTATATCATCACGAACGTTATTGACAATAAATTGTAAAAAAAGTTACAGCAATCATTTTGCTTACGCAATACTCGGTGCATAGGCTGTCATCAATTCTATTTACGTACGATGTGTCGTGAACTGGCCCCTTAGACAAGTGTCCGAAACGTTTTAGAATAGATTACTAAATGTATAGGAATGCCATAAGTTTACGCGTATGCGTATGTCATTCCCATACATTTAGTGTTCTATTCTAAAACGTTTCGGACACTTGTCTAAGGGGGTTGGTTTGTTGTTGTTGAGTAGGCGAAAAAGTTATCCTAAAAATATTTGTATCAGTACTATAGAAATAACAGTTTTACAGACTAAGTTTAAATCCGATGCCATATAAGTTTTATCTGGTGATACATATTGAGTGGCTATTATAGGTACGTAGATTTTATAGTCTAGACGCAGTTTGGTTATAGACTAGTGACTAATTTTAGATGATGCGTAGTTAGGGTAGCTAGATGGATGAGAGACCTGGGAATGTCCCGGAATTTTGCATCTTTTCCATTGATTTGATCTATTCCCAGCATTTAAAAGTTAAAACACCTAATTATTTTTTTAACTTACCTATAATGGCACAGCCACACCGCAGTTACTTTTTGTGGAGCAGTTACTTTTTGCTCACTTAGATACACTTGGAAACGGTGCTCAACTAAAAGTCTGCGGTTTGAATTCACTATAACTCTTGTTAGTTAGTAACTTTTACCCAGGATTAAGGATTATAAAATGTTTGATTATTTATTAATCATTACAACCCATAATCGTCGCACTGCTGGGCTCGGGCCTCCTCTCACAATGTGAGGGGTACAGGCCATAGTCCACCACGCTGGCCAAGTGCAGATTGGCAGACTTCACAACACCTTTGAGAACGCTATGGAGAACTCTCAGGTGTGCAGGTTTCCTCACGATG
>DWKA01002106.1:0-11168 GCA_018249155.1 Panoquina ocola ocola
GTCCAGTGGTTTGGGCTGTGCGTTGATAGATCACTATGTCAGTCAGTCACCTTTGAGTTTTATATATTTAGATAGAAGAAGATAAGTACTTATATATGAATATTTATAAACACATTATGATAATTGATTCGTCACGTCTTCAAACATTTTATAACCACGGACAGGGAATTTTATAGTTCGTACCTAAATTATTGCAATATTAACAGTCGTAAGAAGGGTAAATGACCCTTAGTATTTGATCTTCTATAACGCAGCAATGGGGTCTTATTGGGGTGAACATCCTTGAATCGAAGCCAACCTC
Organism: Panoquina ocola ocola; assembly: GCA_018249155.1. NCBI lineage: Eukaryota > Metazoa > Arthropoda > Insecta > Lepidoptera > Hesperiidae > Panoquina > Panoquina ocola. Next base: position 302 of record DWKA01002106.1, read on the forward strand.
CTGTGCTCGGGGTCACTGGTGACCCAGTTTAATTCCGAACCATTTCCGAACGGTCTGTAGGTACCGTTCTGTTTGTACACATTTCATACCCAGGCGATGAGGTCTGTACCCATTATGTCCCACGGGGGCAGGGTTGTTGCTTAACCACTCAACTTCTAAAATCCACCACCTTAGCTTATAACATAATCCTTCGGATTGTTTTTGGTCGACAATGTGTTGGTGATTACCTTGACCTTTACCTTGTTCATGAATGACGATAACGTATCATCGGTGGCTCGTCTGTTAAAAAAAAACAGGTTGTAGGAGAAACGACTAAAAGTTAGGTATATTTAGGTACCTTATGAGAAATAATGTTATTATTATAAGCCAATTCTATTTTACCTTAAAAGTCCTATCACGCTTCATTTCTCTATTTTATTCTAAATATTCGGTGGAGTCTGCCAATCCGCACTTAGCCAGGGTAAAATATGGTCTATACCTACCTACCGGCTACCCTTCACATCATGAGAGGAGACCTAAATCCAGCAAAGGCAGTAGCGGGCTGTGACGATGATAATGACCAATTCAACGAAATCTATTTATAAATTATAAAATAATTTCACTACGGAAAATAACACAGTTGATGTTCGTAAGTACCTACTTTGACTACAATGGCCAACAAATCTAAATAAAATCAAATTTATGATGCAAATATCCATTTAAATACGGCACTTACCAACTTAATTGGCTATTATTACGAATAAAATTTTGCCCGAAACCCCAAATCTCGCAGGTTTCCGCAGAGAATATAACCATGACGTGGTGACCTAGTGACCCATATAATTAACGAAAAGTGAAATTTTGTAGAGAAGACTGTATCTCTTTCATTTATAACGAAGTAGAATAAGCGCAAAAGGCGAGGTCCACTTGATAGCCTGCCTGGCCATTGCTGCCCATGGGGTGACTATTTTAACCAATCACGATTCTGAACTATTACAACCTAGTTGATTATATAGATCAAAATAAATTCATTAGGATTTACAAAATAACATAAAACAATATTTTGTGTAAAATTTTAACACCTTTACAACGCAATAATACATTATCGCCTATTATTACGTGGCAGCGCGCGGCAGGCATTTTTTCAGATCTGAAAAATTGTTCATCCTGGAAATAACCCAAGTGTTAATACTAATTAATTGCTATTAATATAGTGTTATTTGTTTTCTATTTCAAATATTATTAATTTCTAGTTATGGTTACTTTGTGTTGGTATTTTATACTTACAACGATAACTATAGTAAAATAACTATTGATATTCTAGTATAGTTGTTAGTAGCGATATTAGTAGAAGGTATCTACTTACTAGAAAATTAGATAGCCATGGTACATTGTATCTGTAGTTACTTAGGTAGGTATTTAGTATAGTCTTAGGTTTAACTAACTGATGAATCAAATAATAATCGAGATTGAGAGCATGATTTAGACAAACAAAAAATATTATTGCTAGCTTGAAGTTTAATATTTTGCATGATTTTATTGAATTATAATAAGTATTGTTCATAAGATTACAAAAACAACTTATTGAATAATACAACACTTGTATAGGTATATCTTAATAAAATTAAAAATTAGACAAAACAATGATTTTAAAATGTATTTTCAAAGCTATGAAATCACAGATAGCATCAGGATCAACAGGACTGACTTATTGAAACTATAATAGATGGAGCTCAATGTTAATATATTTTAAAGGATAAAACAACACTTCCCATGATTAGTACAAAATAAAATTAAATATATTGTTAGTTTTTACATAGGTAAAATTTATTTAAAGTACAGAACATATGAAGGACTACACACTGATTGAGATAAAATACTTTATTTTGACTTTAAAGGATGTTATATAAGCCACTTCAGTATTCATAATATTATTATGAAATTATTTATTGCATTGATTAATATAATTATTTGGCAGACCAAAAGAGATTTTCCAACAGTGCATAGGTCATTAAACCTAATTAAATATAAGTGAAATTTGGAATAGAAGCTGTAAGAAAATCTGCAGTTAGACTAGCCGCTACATCTTATATACCGAAACATTATGACTAAGAAATTTTAATATGTGATGTTCCAGCATACAAGTTGAGCTGCATGCAGGCAACAAGGGGCCAGCATACACCCAAATATCCAAATATAAATTAATTTTAAGTATAGTTCATAGATAGTAATATATTTTGTACAATAAAATACAATTAAGTACAACTTGTAGCAAAGATATTAAAGAGAGTAATATTATCTCAAGTGTTAAAGCTGCAATAACGTGTGTGTACGCACGAGGCATATTTACACAGCACACACGCACGGCAACAACACACTATGTGCTGCACACTATAGTACATAATTAATTTTATTACTTATTAGAATATAAAGACACGCCCAAGCTGAGAACTTCACTTTACATATTTCAATGCATGATTAGCCAATGAACATACTTTACTCCACTAGCAGATCGCTATTAAATAATACATTGATCATTGCTTAATATCACAGCTAATTATGCTTTGAAAAATTATAGACATGTCTAATTTTCACTAATGTAGATAACAATGTAGAGTATAAGTAGACAATGTGAATAAATTTACATTACAATATCATGTCTTTTCATATGAAAAATTTAAAATTACATTACCAAAAATTAAACAGTGCAGCGCATTATAAATAAATGTGCATACCTTAATATTTAATTGACTAAATAAATTTGTTGCCTGCAGATCTGACATATTTTAAATATCGAGAGGTAATATCTTAAGAGAAATTTTAATTTCAACTATTGAAAAAAGTTTAATCCAAATTTTAAAATATTTAGTATCTATCATGACAATTCCCTTCAAATCCACCTCTGTTATAATATGTATGTGAAATATCATCCCCAAAGCTGAGTCTCCTTCACACGTATTTCACTGCCACATAGAGTGTGGACCAATTACAAGGATCGAAGAGAAATATTAATTAGCACTTCACGAGTGTGCATTGCTGTTGACGTGCGGCTTCTTGTCCTGCGGCTCGGGCGTGCGCTGGCCATCGCGCCGCGGCGGCATGCGCTCATTAATGGCATCCAGCCCTTTGGCTTCAGCAAACGAAGTAATTTTGTGATTTGGAGAGAAACCTTGTAAAGCATTCTTCAGAGACGTTTTGCCGCCAGAAAGAGCACCCAGCGGCAGAGCACCAGTGGGAGTCAGCCCCTTCAGCTGAAGAACTGATTCACTCTCTTCACGAAGAACTGAGAAGACATGGGCCATCTTGCCGATAGCACGGATTTTGTTCCGTATTACTTCTTTCCTGAGATTAGCTTCCTCCAGTGCATCATCTCCTTCCGTCATCAACTCATCGTCAGAGCAAATATTCAATACATTGACCAGCATCTCTGTCACCTTTTCACCGACAAATGGAAGAGACCAAGTGAAAACATCCATGAAGTTGGGCAACCAATATGGATGTGGAGAGCAATTGAACTGTCTGATATTCATGACATTGTTCTCATACTTCAGCACAGCCGCCTTATTGTTGTAGACATCCAAGTAGTTGGGGGCAGAGAAAATGGTAATGAGGCTTGGAAACCCAGTAGTTTGACTTTTGCGGTACATTCGGTAACCAGCATCCTGGGCCTCATGGGCGCGTATGATGGACAGCAAATTGTTCCTTTGAAGAAAATCACAACAGGCTGCATAACTGTAGAAATATGAGCAACCTCTAACAGAATTGTGCGAGAAATGTTCAGCATTCTTCTCATTGCCAAAGTCTTCCAGAGGATCAGACCATAGAAGGTCACACATGGCTCCAAATGCAGGTGGCTCTTTGAATCTATCTAGTTTACGAATATCATCTAAGCTGTTGATTTCGGGAGAGAGGCCCCCATGTACACATAGGAACTGCTGGTTCATGAGAGCAGCGAGAGGTAAGCAGTCGAAGGCGTCCATGCACGCATCGTACACTTTCTCGGAATACTTTATTTTGCATTCTTGTTTGAAGGTGAAGTATTCCGTCAAATGTCGGCATTCGTGGTTACCGCGTAATAGAAATAACGTCTTCGGATAACACAACTTCAAAGCCCAGAGGTAGAGAACACACTCTATACTAAAATAACCTCTATCAACGTAGTCGCCTAAGAATAAATACTTGGTGCAAGAGGGAGAACCTCCCACCTCGAACAATTTCATCAAATCATAAAACTGGCCATGGACGTCTCCGCACACGGTCACCGGTGAATCGATCTCGATCATAGTTTTTTCTGACCGTAACAAGGTGGCACCATCTTGGATGATTCGTAGAGCCGCATTTTCCTCGATCCGACCCTCTAAGATAAAGTGTTGCTTCAGTACATCTGGTAAGGGCTTTCCAGATTTTTCATCGAACACTTCAGATACAGTGAGCTTGTGGCTTGGAGGGAAAGCAACACTTTGGATCATACGCTGCGTAGTCGACACTTTATCATTGCTCCCGGACATATTTGTCACATAAAAAACACTAGGTCTAATCCATACACGCCACTATTTTCAAAATGGCAGAACAGATATAATACTAAAACAGAATCCCGATTTCACGACAGAGAAACTACTGCGCACTGGAAAACAATGCGCAAACATCTGGCGAGTGGTCAATAAAATAAACAGGGATATCGAGCGCGTTTTATTACTTTTGAACATATCATTTTGAATAGTAACACTGAGGAGATAAATAAATGTTGCCAGTCGGTTCTGAAAAATCGAGAGATATTATATTTTAAAGTTAATAATAATGTTCAGCAGTGTCTATAAATATTGAATTAAACAAAAATACACTTAATAATATTATGTACTAATTTCTTAATATTTTATTTCTCTTCCGTTCTATTTCTATTTATCTCACGATTTTGATCCGATCCGATCCGATATAAGTATAACACTAAAATATCATTTACACGACACATACAGATATTACGTGATTATACTTAAGTTTTATCTTGTTCGGCTGTTTTGAAAAGTGAATTTAAAAAACCATTCAAGTTCTTGTGCCGCTATATGCACTGTAGGGTTCCCTACTGCAAGCCAAGTGCGAGTCGACTTGATCGAATAAATAAATATTTTCTATGGAGTTGTTTAAAATTTTCGAGTGAAATGAGTGAAATACAATATTGGTCAACTATGACTCGTTAGTAGAGAAAGGACACTCTTAACGAAAATCCCCACATTAGCCCAATAAGTGACGAACAATTTATTAGAACGAAAAACGGTCATCCCAACTCCCAATATTTTTGAAAGACACTTTACATGTAGGGCAGGTAAATAAAAATACTTTTTTTGAAGATTTTATTTTACTTTTTGTCGATGTGTAATAGGTACTTATGCAAAATTACAACTTTTTAGTATCAATACTTTTTGAGCTAAACGCGGAAGACGAACAGACGTAAGTATATGGCGAAACTATAGGGGTCCCTTGGTGTTGAAACCCTAAAAAAGTAATTTGATATCACAATATGTAATAGCTGGATGAAAGTTTGCATTTTCTATTTTTATTATAATGTGTAGATTATTATGGATGCTAAATTGGAAATTTATCTGTCGCAGGATATGATAAAAGCCGATTTGGTGAATTCTTTAACCGATGTCATCATGTACGGAGGATGTTAAAATAACAACACGACTTTATCATCTCCCTAAACAAAGCATTAATTTGATCAAATAACAGAACTGATTCCCTGAAAAGTATATACAACTGCTTATATTATAGGTACATATATAATACGGACTGCATTATATTTAAGTGGCTATGATAATATTATAAAGTGACTGTGTCACAGATGTAGACGGAACCCCGCTTCGCGGGGTTCCTATTTCTGCGTTATAAGAAACTTAACTAACCTATCCAACTTAATTACCCTGTCTTACAAGGTGTTCTATTCATTGCGGGGGCTTCGCCCTCTGAACTCTTTTCTTCCGGGCCACGGAAACAAATGTACAAATCTCGAGATTTGTATTTGGGGAAAAGATATTTTTTTTTGTTATTTTAACAACTTCCGTACTTGATGAAATCGCTTAGGGAATTGACCAAATCTCTGTTTTATCATATCCCTACGACAAATACAAGTTTTTAAAATACACATAAAATATTGTTTTTTTCAAAATTGCAATTACAGGATATTTATGTAACGAGTTAGAATACTTATAAAAACATTCCGTGTATAAGGTTGTGTGGAAATCGAACCTACGACCTAAAGGATATCAGTTTTATTATACTTAATCATGCTTATCCACTTATCCAGCCGTCAGCCTCTAAAGTTCGGGGAGCCGGGGTTAATTTGATTTTTTAACCCTACGAGGAGAGGGAGGGGGGGGGACAGACTTCTCGGTTTGTTTTTTTTCCTGGAAGGCAGTGGGCAGCTGCCCCCGGGATGCCCTTAGGTAGATAAGAGGTATTGCAAGATACTTACCTTTCTAATTCTTACGTCAAGATATACCTACCACGATGCCGAGGGGTCGCCTTTTGATGCCTAACACTCTTCCTAGTCCTCCTACAACCCCTAGTATGCTGGCATAGTACTGGGCCGGTGTTACATGTAGAGCCAATATGTCATTGTCCGAGAGAGACTGACCTCTACTGTCAGGGCTAGCTTTTCTCTTCGTGCTTGGAAAATGACAGATATCAGAAAATAATGTTATATGCCGTACCTTTTGGGAGCTTCGTAAGTTTTTTCTAGGGGACAGGTAACTTGTATGTTCATTTTTCAGCTGCTTAAATAAAAATGGAAGTAGGTACCTACCTATTGGTGGAATATTTTGTTGTTTGAGTCATTTGGTAATTCTTCAGTATTAACAAAGTATTGGATAGGTACCTACTTATTGTCCCACCGTTAATTTATAAATTCTGTGATAAGTAAGTAGGTATTAAAGTAGGTTCTTTTTCTTTATCCACTGTGTATTTTCGCGATTTGTTTCTGAAATATCCAGCGGCTAGTCCCTTTGTATCTCAAAAACTTATCTTCAAATTTATTTCGTATCTATTATCTTCGCACTAAAGTTCTCTCTAATGAGTAGGAATTTTACTGTAGGAAGTATGATATACATAGTATATCCAACTCTTTAATCCTTATTGTTTCAAATATTTTTTTCCTTTTAGATGGTTTTTAAATAAATGTACATAAACATAGTTTACACATCACCGTTTCTGCTTATCATAGAAGACTGTGTTATTGCTTCCTATTTTTCTTATCTTTTACCCGTGATTTTTTAAAAATATCGTACCTCAGTAACAGAATATTTAAGCATATCTTTTAAAATTGTTTTATTGTTCTTTGTTTTAAAATGACTTCATTGACTCTTGTTCAGTAACCGTGAATTTTGAATTTAGCAACTGTATTATCGCACGTCGCCCAAACGATAGCTATTATTTTTATCGCCAGCGGCTATATTTAACTCTGGGCTAATAATTGCTGTGTACACTACATTGGAACTTAATTCACGTTTTACGTTATACCTGCCTATTGTTATTTTCTTTACTCTGTTCGTATCGTAAAAGATATAATATCTAATATATAATTATGTACTTGTTCTCAATCATCTACTTTAGATAATTATAGATCACCTTATGTAATTTTATCCCGCCTTTGTTACGACATTAAATGCGATCTCTCGAAATATATTCGTGTATCTACTATTAAATCTGTCCTTCCATTTTACGCGATTGTTCAGCATCGGGAGAAGGATCAGTCACTAGAAATATGATACCTATCTATTGGTTAGCTTGAGCTCCTACTTAAAATTTATTACCCTAATAGGTTTAGGTACATTTTTGTTATAAATGGAAAACAAACAATTTAGTAAATTATTTAAAAATTCAACAGAATAAAAACCACGAAGGTCAAAAAAGAGAAGCAAGCAATAATACACTAAAAACTGAAGATCCAAAATAGATGAAGGACGTGTGTTGAAAGAAAAAGTACAAACATGAAAGATTTCAGATACAAAAGTGATAAGTGGCAATTTAATCTCACTAGTAAATAATAGAACTAGAATGGTGAAAGGCAAAATATTAAAAATGAAGGTATCTACTTCTGTAAGTACTTATCTGTATGTATAGAACTTATCTATATAAGGGGTCGTCCATTAATCACGGCTCGAAAGGGGGGAGGGGTTCGGCAATAATCACGAAATATTATATGGTGGAGGGGGACAGAATTAAATAAATACGCGTGATTTTGTGTAGGCGGGGAAAGGGTTATCTAGTCGTAAACATTAACCTGAAGAAAAATTAACGAAGTACATTATATGTAACTACCTACTTGGTTTTTTTTGTGTAGCAACAGCCTACAAACCAGCGTGCAGGCCAAGTGATAGCAAGTCACTCTGACTCATGCATGGCAATTATCAACAAATCAGTAATTAAATAATCTCAGAAGTCTTGCCGAAAGGAATCGGTCCGCTTGGAGCTGTAAAGGTCGCTGAGGTAAAGCAACTATGCATTCGAAAAATATATTACAGTCCTGAGTCTACCCGCCTTTTAAGGGTCTCCAGCGCTGACGAAACACAAAACAGTGTTAAAAATAATCACTGTTTAAGAAGACAAATACCTACCGATTTTGTCTTACCACTCTATTACCTTATAATTTTTGTGCCCACCATGCAGCTTAAGTGTAATCCTATAGGCACCTACTGAACTGTACATAACTACACATGAGTGTACTAATATTAGATGATAGTACAGCAAGATAAGATAAAAGATATAATCTACCTTTAGGATTTAGCATGACTCACTGTATAATGATGGTATAAGTATTTAAATTTTTCGTTTCCTTATCGAAGGAAGGTATAATACAAAAGAAATAAAGAGATCAAATTAATTAATAGTCGGAAGTGTCCTTAACGTTGAACATCAGTCTGTGACTACACGAATAAAAAATGTATTGTGCATGAAAATTAAAATTACAGATAGAAGTAAAAAAATTTAATCGATGAATATATTATTTTTATAGCCAAAGACATTATAATTGATTGGTTTTCAATGAACATGCTTAAAGGCAGGGAGTAACATTTTCGGTGTTATAACTATGTATACTTCTACTAGGTATACTAACTACTACTAGGGTTTTCTTGATATTAAATGCGGGAGAATAAAATGACGGAACTATTAGGTTTCTGTTTTGAGAACGAAATACTTTAAAGCGTGAGAAGTGATAATAGAACATAATTATTCTATAGCTAATAGAACATAATTATCTCTATTTAGTCTATTATTATTGCAACAGGCGAGTAACTTAGATTTTATATGAAGCAATAAAGGTGTCAGCAGAGCTTTTTACGTGTGTAGGTACTCGTATCATATCATTGTAAATTGTATCTTTTTGCCCATGTTTTCCACTCATTCTCTATGTAAATTTTTAACTATGGCGACCTTTGAAAAGGTACAAGGCCTCACTCTCTAATACCTATTAATATACAAAACGAAGTATATATTTTTAGTACATTATTTGACATTCAGTAAATAATACGAGTTCGCGGTACTAGATTTACAAGTTTCGTGGGTGCTCAGAGCAATTCATCAGGCGTCAAAAATGCCATTTATTTTTCGTTGCGCGTACTACGTATACTAGGTAGATAATAATGTCAGTCATTATTAACAAAAAGAAATTCAATAATAATAATGATAATTTATCAACTGAAACTGAAGAAATATTAAGGCGTGTTTCGCGGCATAGAAGTTAGCATATTGCGACGCCCCAAGCAATAACTCGGTAATCGAAAAATTTAAATTTTACAGGAGAAATGTTTTACTGATTTTGTCGAATATTTTTACAAGGAGTGGGACTATTGAAGTCATTGATGTTTGCAATTCACAGACCGAAACTGTTGTTGGAGACAAATTAAAACTTATTCAGTGCAGTAGTAGTAAAATAAAATTGTCGCATATAAAAAAACAGTTTATTAAAAAAGACTTAACGTTATTCTTCGAGCATTATATCATAGCTAGGGACTTTTTGTGCTCTGTACTCTTCAAATATTTGGAGGAACACTTCGTTGGGTACCAAGTATTGGCTTACTGCGGGATCTTGTAACATGTTGTCGAAGTACTCGAGCTGAAATCAGAGGTATTTATCGTAAAAACACTCGTTATATTGTAATGTCTAGTCAGATAATCATTTCACAAGAACAGTTAGATTTTGAATTGGAATTTAGTACCAAAATGGCTTACGGTTTTTTAAATAAATGTTTTCCGAACTTAGAAAATGACCTACAGTTAGAAGCTTCAACAAAATCAATAATATTACACATAATAATTATCTTCTACATACCAGTAATTTATATTTTTGTGGATCTATTTCAGCCCTATTATCAAATTTCTGGCATACTAGCATCCGTTCGAACCAAGGCCAAATCATATAGTCCGCGAATCCAGGTTCATTCCCGCCCAAAAATTTTGTGCCGCGACTCTTTAATTGCTCCTGCACAAATTGTAATCCCGAAAGATATGCATCTATATTGGCCTCTGTTATCGTGTCAGGACTTCTCATTATCTTGTAGAATAAGGTGTGAACCTGTCGAATAGACAACATTGTGATTAACTAATATCTTCGTCTTATACGGCTACAAACAAATATACAAAATACTATCATTCATCGAAGTTTGTCACCTAAAAAATCTCCTATTCATCATTGATAATAATATCTATAGCTACCATCATGTCATTGTCATATATCATCTTATTCTCGATAAATCTATCTATCACTGAAAGAGTTTTTCAAATCGGATCAGTAACTACTGATCCAGAACTCCTGAGATTAGCGCGTTCAAGCAAACAAAAAAACTCTTCAGCTTTATAAAATTAGTATAGATTACTTACTGGACCTGCAGCTTCG
>DWKA01002107.1:0-11167 GCA_018249155.1 Panoquina ocola ocola
CATCTCAGATGTATATTTATTCTTTTCCTACTTCGATTCAAACAGAAATTACGCCCGCCGCACGATAGAGAAGTTTAAGTATTTTCATTGCCGCACTCCTAGTGCGACGTATACGGGGTGTTTTAGGCCCCGCACCGCTGTGAACGTGTTAAACGATGTTGGTACGTCATAGCGATGCAGTTCAGAATATGACCTAAATGAGACGCAATAACAGGTGATAGGAGGCCTTCAGCCTTCAGGGGTCTGCATTAATCTGAGTCCGCAGTCCGCTCGGGTAGACGGGCCGTATGACCGAAAAAGAAAAGGTTGCTAACGACAGATTTTTCAGATTTATAAGTACCTAATATGTGTTTCAGTGCACAAACAAAAAATCAGACACTGGTCATGTGCGTGTCGCTCCAGGCGCAGTGTAGGGTTCCGTAGGAGGTCCATATTTTTTCTGAAATACATATAATACACTACCACTACTGTAGGTACATTTTACGGAAACTATAAATAATGTTAAGGATGTTATGAGAAAAATAAATAAGTATGTAGTTAGTAGGTACTTCATATTTTCTACGAAGTTGTTCGAAATTTTCCAGCAAAAAAGAGTTGGTCGACTAGTAGACTAGACTAGTAGTCGACTATTCGTAAACTTATAAAACCAAACGAATAGCCGGCCACGGCGGATTGCATAGTTTAATAAGTAGCAAAGATTTCGTAAATGTGATCCGAGATTCAAGCTTTCGCGGCCCGATGCGGTGAACGCAGCTTGAAGCAACATCCGGATCAAGTAGTCATGGTGGAGACAGTCGTCTAAGGTTGCCTAAACAATGTCTACGAAACAATAACTTACTCATTTTAGTTTTTAGTATGTAGGTATGTAGTAGGAGAGACTAGAGTATGGATACAATGATTGGCGGTAACTTAAACGAGCCAATAATATAGTTACAAAAATTGTGAAAGTAAAGCTTAAAGTACTTCAGCCACAGATTACTTGGTAGGAAATCTGATCAACAGGGGCATTGTAGATATCGTGATTCCGAGCACGCAAGCTCCTGAAACTCCATTCAAAAATTTAATTAAATTGGAAGCCGTTGTTCATAAATAAATAAAGCCGACGGGAACCATGACCCCGCTGGTGGCGGCTGGCGCGCGTGACGTCATCTGCCTCGGCCACTTATGACGCCCAGTATCTCCCTGCTTACGTAAAAACTAAGTTTTCCACTTAGCATAAAAATACCCAACTTCATTATAAGAAATATAGTTGTATAAAAATAAAACAAAATAATGTTCTCGTATGCTAATAAAGAACCTTAATGATTGTGGTAAATATGTAGGTACCTATTCATAAAAATAAACCCAGTAATTTTTGTTCCAGTCACCGTGAAATATGAACCTTTTTATATTGAATAAAGTAGATGTTATTTGTATTTTACGAATGTATTAAATTTCACACATTCTACGGGATTTTAACGAACATTACGTGCAGTGTAGTCACCGTAGTGGTCACGACTCACGTCCATGACGGCATTAAACGAGCGCCCGCGCTCGCCGCTCGCCTGATAACGAGCGCACCACCGAGTGTCGCGGCGGACGTTCAGACACGTTGGGACACACCATCGAGCATATAACCAAAGGACACGCGGGTAAATAAATATTTAGGATTACCGTGAGCGTTCCGCAACACAGCTAGGATAGGAACTACTTATTAATAGCAAAGTAAATCTGCATCATAAAAATACTTTTATATATAGGTACATACCTACTAAGTACCTACCTATTATGACGACGAATCAACAGATTATGAGAAACCAGCCGTGTGTCCTCCTGTCTAAAAATATATAATTATAATTATGTATTTTCTATTTTTTTAATTCTCTAAAAACTGTAATCAGAAAACACTTGCAGTGCCAGCAGGGTGTGTGTGTCGGTGTTTTTGTTTTAGTGTAAAGTAGGTAAAGTACGTACACATTCGTAATCAATTCCAATGAACAAACTGAGCCAGCAAGAGGGCCGACGCAACAACAGGATCCGAGTGGGTTTTCTTACGATAATTAAATACCACTTTTACCGTAGTCATTGATAATAATTATAAATATCAACGCGTAACTTGGCCACGGGTTGGCGTGGTGGGGATAGGTTTGCGCATGTAAACCCATTTTGCGCAGGAGAATAAACTTATAACTATAGAAAACGACTAAACAAAACGTATGGAAAGTAGTGCCACCTGGTGGCTAACACGTAATTAACTAAACATAAAGTCCGTTCTCTAAACATCTTAGGTTGAGGGTTGAGCCAGTTTCTTGTATGGTTACGTCAACGTTACGACGCCGTTTTTTAACACTTACACTTTTGAAAAAAAATATAGTAATTATAAACGCCAAGCAGGAAAGAATACAGTTTTCGGTGACCTTATGTTTTCTTTTTTAGGCGCTATGATACTTTTTAGATTTCTTTCTTGAAAACTACTTATACATTTTTAAAATCTAATTGTGTAACAAATACGCAGAAATTAAGAGCTATTTGTGCCTGTTTATTCAACAAGCCCACATACAATAGTCTTTGAGATACGAGTTTCTGCAAAACGTTACCGCAGCAGGAAACGCAATATCTCGAAAACCTGAAGACGCACAAATTTTATTTTTAGCGCACTTTGCACAATGATAAGCTCTCTGCTCATGCGCAATTTTAAACTCTGATAATTTGTTTAGAATTTTCCTGTTGGAACAAAGTTACTGTAGCAGGAATAGTTTATTTCCGTTTATTTCCAAGACAACAACATACACAATTTTTTTATTCGGCAAACATTTACAGCAGATTGAGCACTAATTATAATATGTATAATTATGTCCCACTCATATCGCTCTAGGTGCTACTATACTGCCGGGAGCGCACACATCATTTTTGGTTAAAAAGCTTAGAGTATTTTATGGTGGTATTATAATAAATTGATCGTATTCATTCGCTTGAACTCTACATCGCGCCGCGTGATGCGCGTTTACATTGTACTGCTTGCTCACCTTCTGCCCGCAACTGAGTCGGTGTGGGCTTTAGGATTGCGACTATTTACCGAAAAAAGTATCTTATGTGCTAATCGAACATCTGTATATATAAAACTCTTCCGTTACTGAGTGACTGATGGACAACGCACAGCCAAAACTACTGAACGTAGGAAGTTGAAATTTAGTGTGAACATTCCTTATGAAGTGTAGAGGAGCACTAAGAGAGGATCTTTGGAAATTTCCCCCAGAAGGGGGTAAAAAGGGGGAAAAACTTTTATATGAAAAAATATTTTCTTACGCGGGCGAAGCCGCGCGCGGAAGACTAGTCGAACATAAACTTTATTATCAATTATTTACATTCAGCCAATAACCAAATAAACTGTAACATTTATACTATAAAGTAGGTACTAATTTTATCTTCGAGGGCGTTTCCTGGCAGCTGTACAATTATAATATCATTTTGTAAACAAACATTACTTCGCTTATCTCGGGGTAAACCCGTGAATAATATTTTTAAAATTTTGCTTACTTATTTAAGTAAAATATAAGACGTTCACACGATAATAGGTTATGTGACGCAGTTATTGATCTCAACAGACTGAGGAGGGCAACAATCTGTGAACTTCTTTACAGTACATATGTAATTATGTTAGCTCATAATCTCTTCACTTGTATAGCAATTTAAAAAATGTAGAAAATATATTAGTAGATACTTATATGACCATGCAATAGCAATTTTAGTGTTTTATATTTAGAAGTAAAAATTTACATACACAATTTCAAAGTGATGAAGATCAGATGATGAATTCGGATTCAAAGTGTAAGTACAAAATCGTTGCTAACTTGCTAAGGTTTCCGTCAGGTATTTTGTCGGCTACCCACAGTACGAGCTTTTTTATATCGTTTTCAAATTATGTTAGTTCCGAGTCCGACGTACGTAGCTCCGGTCGCACCAGGAGCCTGAACAACTCGGACAGGTCATTCTGATGTGGAAGAAATTCTTAGTATGTGAAATTGAAGGGACAATTAATAAAAAAATATACATATATGATTTGTATAAGACATCTATTCTTATTTTAAATAAATCTATGATGTTTTTATGATACTGATTCATGATGCCGCGGCTCACCACATGTGGCTCTTTTAAGTAGGCAGAGTGCGTTGGACTGTTCCCATGGGACCCCGTGATCGAACGTCGGTTAACACAGATCGTTATTACCTTTTGGTCCTTTACGGTAACATACTAAATCTTGGTCTTCTTTAATCATTGGAAAGCGTTTTTTTTGTAGTAAGATTTATATTTTGACTCTTCTGTCTTGAAAGTTGCCGCTCCGCATGCACAAACTTTTAATATAGGTACGTTGAGTTCCTTCTTTACAGTTTACGGAAATAAGGCTACCAAACGAGTTGATGGTGCCACTACCCCGTGCCACCCGTGGACACCCGTGACGAACTTGGAATAGGACAGAAGGAGGAACTGTAACTGTTACTTTACACTTATTTTAATATTGACGTAAATGAATAATACGATATAGTTTACGACTTCGAATGTTCAGGGAGGATCGGGGTTAATTATTTTTTATAATCAAAAATCAGTCACATAGACCACGCCCCACATCTGACGGAACGTAACGGTTAACCGTCAAGAGTAAATCGCCAGCGAGCAGCAGGACCCCGCGCCGGCCTCGTGGCCTCGTTCTGATCAACAATGTCTCAGGACCGCGTGGAGCGTGTCTCGGTGCTAGTGGGCGGGTAACGACAACAGATCTGATACTTCTGATAGTATCTCGAGTCTCCACACCAAACCAGTTGTGACACTCGAGTACAGCTGGGTACCTACTGTACTTACTACTACGTAAGTTGGCAAGAGTCGTGAGATGAGCAGAAGTCCTTCTTTAGGTCTTTTAGGTAGTCAAGTGGGACGCGTGGTGTGAAGCAGCGTCAATTCGACGGTGCCATTGGTGCGTCCGTCGACCCTTGCCTCCCGCACTGCGTCCACTTCTCGTTCGCTCCCGAATACACTCGCCAGGATAATGGTTTTTGATGTGTGCTATTAGTACTGTCACATGGAAAAAGAAGCTAAAACTAAGAAACAGATCATGATCGTTTAGTTACTTAACATTTCGTTAGCCATTCCAGAGGATCGACCAATTACCAAATTTTATAAACCGAAAAAAGCTGCCATCTTTAAAGAAAACACAAAACAGTATAATCTAACTAGAACTAACTAGCTATGTTACCGTGGCATTAGTCCGATAAACTTATTCATTTGACATTATCTCAACAGAGGGTTTTGGATGATGGAAGCTAAAGGTTTCAACATTCGTGGCGGGCCACAGCCGTGAGATTTTACTCCCGTCGAAGAAAAGAAATTTTACTCCCAAGGAAGCTAGCAGCCCTGTTACAGTTTTAAATAAGTTGGTATGGCAAATACATGGGTATATTAGGGCGAAGTGTTATGGAACACAACTCAGTGGAACGGTCCACTCGTGACACTCACACAGACGAAGCCCGTGCGGTGGACAGATTATCTAAGTAATAAGTATAGTTAACATCTTAACAGTAAATATTTTGTGCAGCAGTTACTAGAGCACAAAACACAGAAGTATTTAGCGAGCCTAATTTAGTTTTAATATATTTTTAATAACGAATACAACGCAATGGCATCATTAGTAAATTATTTTATTACGGCCATTCCAATCCAACGCATCAAAAAACCCGCCCACGCCGCAGGTACAATCATAAAGGATGATTAAGATTCAATAAAATATCATCAATATCCTCGTAGCGTATAATTAAAATCGGAAAATATAAACCGCAGAACTACTTCTTAACAGTTGAGCAAGCATCTATAATCGGACCTTCACGGTCTGCGGTGGGCGAGCGCCGCGCGGCCAGCCGCGGCTCCAGCCTAGCCTGTCGACCACTGTACAATGTTCTCCAGCGGAATTACGTCAACACAGCCACAGATAAGTAGACACGGAGACGTGAATCAAGAAATAAACCGAACAATATGAAAACAATCGTATTCTATGAACCGAATACTTACTGGCCAATTTGACCGTCCATACCAACGACACCAGAAATGAGAGATATTAAAATGAGACAACAATTTAAGCACTCGTCCGAGCGCTCGCTACTCACCTCGTAAAACTATATCCTGTTCGCAATCTTAGCGGTGATCATGCTAAGTACTATATAATTGCATTTCTTGATCATCACTGCACTGTGTGTACTGCAACGACAAAACAGTTTTATTATTATTGCACGCGAACGATATAAACAACGACGGTCACAGTTATTCGATAACGACACGCGTCTTGGGCGCCTGAGTCACGTCATTCAACTGCAGAACTCGACCACTAACGAATTAAGGTCCGTGTTGTAAACAATTATCGATTCTTTATTAAAATCGATAGTTCTGGTAAATCTTTGACCCAACAGTTATTTTATGCTGCGGAGGGTATGATTTTTATGAGCAGACATGTTGCACTACATGGGTACCTAGCTCATTGTGCCTAATATTAATAAACCTAAGCAAGCAAGGCAGGGAGAAGAAGTGTAGTGTAACTGTCACAGAAGGCTCTTTTTGTGTCTCAAAAATGTATTTCCAAACTACGTATTCCATTCCAAGAAATATTTAAACTAAAGGATATTGTATCTGTGTAGTGTTGTTAAATCTTAAAATCTCTAATACCTATTAAGTACAAAAATATATTCTTTTCATTGTTACCTTACATATTACATACAGAATCGATTCTTTGAAAATATAATAACATCGATTTCCAAGCAACCTCACATCGCTAACATTACAGTGACGGCCGACGATTACTCAAACGGGTTTTGCGTTTGGCTATAATAAGTATGTGTATCGTGATTTACAATGCGATAGCGATAGCGGAGTGAGTGAGACAGTATAATGTTGTTTGTGTTCAATGCGCGAGCGCAGGGTTCACGCTATTGCCAGACTTGTTCTGTTTTTTGAAACAATTAGCGACCTGATATGAACTTCCAAATATTGACAAATCTATACCTACGTTAAACAAGTATTTTAAAAAAATATATTTATTATTATTGAGGTAGTACATCCCTATTCTTGACCAAGCTTGATACAAAAGTTATAATAAGCTCCCGCAGCCCCAATCGCGAACCTGATAAACTTGTCAGTACCACTGCTTGACCGCGGCACCGCGTGAGATGACCTTACATCTGGCCAACACGTGACATTCTGATATTATAAATAATTAAATACCCACTTATCCCGCGCGTTTTTTCCACCTCGCAATAACCAATAACATTAATTACCTCAATTACAGACATAAAGGAAATATGTACTTACATTGAAAACACTACACTTACATGTATCACCCTAAATAAGAATATGTATGCATGGTTCGGTCGAGAGGTAGGTACCACTACCACCGCCCCACTTATTTCTGCTATGCTATAAATTACCTTATAAGATCTAATAATTATGTTGAAAGAATGTCTACTACTAACTTCAAGTTACAAAAACTTATTATCCGGACGATTCTTATTACATAGGTATCTATTAACAGGACTAACCCTCGTTATCAGTCGTATGTAACGTCCACAGTTCACATACTAACGAACAATTAAATAACAAACTCATATTAAAAAATTTAACACTGTGAAACGGAGGTGGAAATTTATACAGCAGAACTTCAGAAAAACATTTTATTCCATAAGCATGTTCACGCAATGACCACAACTAAACTGGCTATGTGGCTGTCTACAAAGAGTATGCAATACTACGCTGTCTAGCACATTCGAACCTTCGCCACGGTTGATGTTCTACTTCTAATCTAGAATGCCTACAGATTGGCTGGCAATATGGCATTTCATTGGCTACAGGCATGTCGTCTGATTGGCTGGCACAGACTTGACCAAAGAGTATAAATACGAGCTTCTCACAGCATCCACAGATGATGCACTTGGTGTGGACCAAAGAAGTTATAATACTATAGAATGCGTTCGAAATAAATTTATACGTTCTAAATTGAATTATTTGAATGCTACCTAAACGTGTTAAATGCGCAGTTAGATGTTAGCAGTTAGATGCGCAGAAGTCGTTTTGCTCTGCTTTTTGTTCTGCGCATCTAATCGTCACTTAATCTCTCAAATAATAATCTGGCAAATTGAGAATTAACCGTAGGTACTGGGTAACCATTTTAATGGCGACATAATATAAATAACACACGTGGCGGTCCAGTTGAAGTTCTTCAGAAAGATCTTGATGCAACCGTCGCCGTAATCAATAATGGATCCCCTACACATCGAGCGTTGTGCTGTATGGTCGATGCCCATATATGAGAGCGTGAATTAGCATGACTTTGGTTTGGTTGGTTTTGACAACAAAATTAACCTTGGCAACTGAGTGGAAATCATATCCTAACTTTCACAACCTCCAAGAATACCTAGTGAAAATTCATGAAATACCATTCATATTCATCTAAAAGTTCCCAAGTTGGGATGTCAACCTAGTTTTGGGAAAGCGTTACAAAACAAGGCATAAACCCTACTACTCGTAATATGTTGAATGTGAAAATCTGTGTTTATGGCTCAGTCACGCAACGGCTGCACGGATATTGATAAAATATGGCACACAGATAACTATTACCACTCATAGTCGGATGCAGTGAGATCATTTAAAAGGAAAAACCATTTAATCTGGGTAACCAGTCATGTAACATGACCGGATGATTGTGTCGGCGTGAGTGGCCTGGTCAACTGATGCATCATTCAGTCACATCCACCTGAAAATTCGCCGAGTACGAACTCTCACAAGAAATAAAAAGAGCTTGTGTGCACGTTGGTGTGACTATTATGAAGTGAAAAATAAGTAATAAGTCACTTGAGTTTTATTTTAACTTACATACGAGTATGTATATGTATTCTTAACTTAAAATATTTTTTGTATTTTTTCTCCTACTAACGCCGAACGCCTAAAAGCAGACGTGGGCTCAGTTCATTTTATCGTCGTATGTATAAATTGTCCAATCTGTGAGCATTTCACAGTCGCACGCAACCCGATGCCTTCCCATGTGGTCGAGGTGATAAGTGATAACCCTAATAATTATGTTAAAAAAATTCGCATCATTTTCATATGCGTGCAATCTGACAGTACGCCGCAGCGGTGAGCGGGGCGGGGGGAGGGGAGGGGGGCAGCAATGAGGCAGCAATGTATTGTCCAACTGTTTATTTGTATGTCTGCTCGTGTCGCGGCCGCGGCGCCGCCGGCTCGGCCGGCTCGTCGCCATTTATACAATTACATAACTCTTAAAACTATCAATTTTAACTGATTTCCAAATCACTTATACAACTCATAAATATAACAAATACAATTAATAGTAAAATGTACACAAACAATAATAAAGTTTTGCCATCTGGAGCTCCGCTCGTCCGCGGCGGCCCGCCACACACACATACACACACACGCGCACACACACACGCACGCACGCACGCTCGCAGTCACGCACGCAGCGCGCGCCCGCGGCCGCCGCCTCGCGCCGACCGACGTACGCATCTCTTTGCACGTAACGTCCCGGTGAGGCCGGGCCGCGCGCCGCCGGCAGGCCGCCGCACACACACACACACATAGCACCGCCATCATGTTTTCCATCCATTGGGATGTTAATTGATCAATACGCGCCAATTTATTACATAATTGTATACACAAAAATATCCATCTGGTGCGGCCGTCCGTGCCCGCGGGCCGGCGCGACGCTCGCACAATATTTCGAAAAATGAAAATATTTTTTTTGATAAATTCATAAATTCAACAGCTACAGATACAACACATTTACGGGCAAATCGTTGCCGGGTGGGGTACACGTATTCACAATTTTATTTTTTTATAACTTCATAGACAAACTCTGTCGCAGATCAGTTTCTACCTCAGAGAAGCGGACCCGTACATCGTGGGGCTGCACCACGAGTCTCGTGGTTGGATGCATAGAGTTTGGGATTCTTGACGTTGCCCGCAGCAGTTTAAGTAATTAAACTTTCTATCTATTACGACAGTAAGTATAACTTACTCGTTATTGACTTATCGTTCATCGATGTAATCAGTTATACAAATACACGTTTGTACAATGAGTTATGACAGAACTAAAATGACACTCCGTATGACTTACAAAGTTAACAATTTAAGCGTTATACATGATTTTTTTGCTACCGAGGCAGGTCGCGCCGCCCATTCTAACTGGATGATCCCACTGACACCGCTGTCGTCCGTGATAGCTATATTACACCGTCCCACCGGAGCGCCCGCGGGCACAGCGCGGCCTCGCCGCACCGCGTCCGCCGCATACCCCTAACGTTATCACATGTTATGTATTATTATGACAAAATAAATACTGAAGCGCCGCGGCCCGCCGACACTGCCCCGCGTCGATGCCGCTGCACAACGATCTCTCTCTCCTTAACCGACGAAAGATATTGAGACGACGCCTTACCGTAGACGATTTTTAAAATAGACGAGCGCGCTCGCCGCCCGGCGCCGGCGCGGCCGCTCCGATAAAACTTAACAGATCACTAAAAATATAATATATGTAAAAAATAACAAAAGCGATGAGACGACGACGGGCGCCCGGCCACCCGATAAATTTAAATATTCACACATCAAACATAATCTTCAAATCACAGAATACATCCGCACTCCCGGCGCGGCCCCGCCGGCCGCGGACCGCGCCGTCGCTCACTAAACCTAGTATAATACAACGCAGCCCCGGCCAGCCGCGGGGAGTGCTTCTCGATCATCGTGTCGGTCGACGGCCGCCAGGTGTCGCGGCGCGGGGCGCGGGGGGTCGGCAGGCTCGGGGGGCCTACGAGTCGGCGGCGAGGCGCAGCGCGGCGCAGGCCAGCGGGCCGCCCGCCGCGCCGCCCGCCGCGCCGCCCTCCTCCGCGCTCCGGTCCAGCTGCAACACCACACGTATCATAAATATCGCTCGCGTCTGCACTTATTGATACGTTTTAGTCTAATACAATCTGTTGCGATGTATTGAAGGTGCGGGTTCGTTTCAATGAAAGTCCGTGTGAGGTAATTCAACCGATGTAATTTCGCTTTACACAAGACAAGTAACGACAGTAAATTTAGATCAAAACATAACACGGGTGATTAACGCGACTGTAGGATGACGACTGGTGGGACTAGAGGC